>CAJNDV010032149.1:22169-43037 GCA_905221635.1 Symbiodinium sp. CCMP2456 | reverse complement strand
TAGTAGGATCCCTAATATGATTTAAGGTATATTCCTTGATTAAGGGGTATACCTTAAATTATAGTAGGATCCCTAATATGATTTAAGGTATATTCCTTGATTAAGGGGTATTGGAGTCTCTGGGAAGGTGTGTCGCTGAGTCGTGACATGACGGAGAGGAGGAGTAGGACGTAGGATAATGACGGGTGTGACGACGAGGCAGATCAATAGGGAGCATTGGCATTGGAGGGGAGTTTTGGGGACTTGGCATGGTTTGGAAATACATGCTGGGTGGCTACCCAGATTTTCGAGGATCCCAGTGCGCATGGAGTCCTTTGAAGGTTGCGATCATTTGTTTAGGACATGCCTACAGCTGTCGTGATCCGGCCCCGAAGCTATCAGGTGGGCATGAACTTTTGGAACGGCCTGCACAATGACCCGTTGCGCAAGGACTGCCTGAACCACTACCCTCCAGCGCTTGATATTGACCTTTCTCGCGATCTGAACGGCTCTTCTGGCGTTCCTTTACGAGGGCCGCAGCTAGGAGCTAAGCCTTCCGCGAAGCTTCACCTACCCAGAGACTCCAATACCCCTTAATTAAGGAATAGACCTAAAATCATATTAGGGATCCTACTATAATCTAAGGTCTATTCCTTAATTAAGGATCATTGGACTACACCCAGAGCCTTCGCTTCCAGCCCTCCGTACAGTGAACGGCTCCAAGCCTCGAGGCCTCTAATCCCTTGGGACCCTGCAGGAGCGGATGTACAAGCGGCTCGACTGCGTTTCAGCGGGGGAAAGCGCCTCTTGCAAAGGCAGACATCCAACCCGAAACCTAAAACCGAAAGCTTACGCCTGCGAGGCTGGGCTACCTCTTCTGGAAGAAGTATCCGAGCTTTCCGAAACGATTGTCGGATCCGCGAGGTTGCAGGTATGCTGCCCAGAGATCGAGACCACGCCTTACACAGTAGATCTAGTTTACGACCATGGTACATCTATACCTATATAACACGATTCGCAATATCGGCAACACCTGATTCAGCCAGCCACCCCCTGAGAGCCCTTGTTGTGTGGAAGGAGTTCCGTTTCTTCGCACAGGGACGGTTCCGAAATCTACAAGTACTCCTCACTTCTTTATTACCTTCTCCCTAACATATAGAGCTGTGTGTGGACTCGTTATGGGTCTATTCCTGCAGCTCCTTAGCAATCGCCAGAGACCGAATCTTGCGATGTTCGCATCTTGGGCGACGCATTTATCCTCTGGGCGCCGGGGAGCAGTTAGTGGAGGCTATCCCATCATACAGGGGCCCAAATCATTACCAATACTATTTGGGTTCCTGGGTTCCTGACTACTTATAGTAGAATAAACTCCCAAACGCTGTTCTAGTGATGAAGGCCCCTATTTCTAATTATTAAGGCCCCTACGTTATGCCTCGAGGCAATGACTTCGTTGGATTGCCCCTCGTAGCAGTTGATCGGACCTCGGTCGGATTCTGCTGAGGTGAAAAGGTACACCTGCTCTGTGCAAGGGCTTATATAAGTAGAACAGGGTTTTGGGGCTTATTACACTACTCATACGGCTATAACCAGGAACCCCAAAATCGGGCAGCGCTCGGTCCCCGACCGAGCGCGTGCGCCCTGCGAAGCCTCGCCAGAGGCGAGCTGTAGCTTGCACGCCTTGCTTTTAGCAGCGGGAACGGGGCGGCCGGGAGTGCCGCCGACAATGCATCATCGGACCCTCGCTTTTCCACCGGGCCGCGCGGGACTTCGGTTGGAGGCTCACCCGGCACCGCGGCCATTCCCCACGACATGACAAGTTTTGGGGCACCCGTGAGCGGCCCCAGAAGGGCATCCGGCGAGAATCATGAGCACCCGGTGCGCCCGCAGTGGCCCTCGGCAGCGCGAGGCGATGTTGTGCCAATTTTTGGAGTGGGTTGCAGAAGCTCCCAAAGGGCGCGCATCAATAGCATCAGCGGGGTTCGGTGGAGGGGGGGTGCGAGGCCTTGCGCCGGGCTACCTGCTCTGCCTGCCCGTGGGCGCAGCCCCTAGAATAGTATAGAGGTAGTTATTTAGGCTTCTGTTTCAGCTGCACGGAACTATGGGGCGTACTTCCATGCATGGCCGGCACATGTTAAAAGCTAGACAGCGGAGAGCAGATTGGTATGTGCCTTCACATGTGGCTTGGTGAAGATGTACACATGTATGTCCACAACACATGTTAGGATAATTCAGGGTTCATAGTCAAGTAAGCAGTAACCAGTTCTTCTCTTGTGCATTCCGCGACGACCTCCAGCTCCGGATCTCGCCAACGGAGTGACCTTGGAATTGAAACTGTCGGTTCGGATCGTGATGATTTGGGGTTTCAACCAAATCGCAGCAATGTCGGTTAGCGTAGCAATTCCCATTGTGACTACGTATGTAGTTGCCTCCATCAAACTGACAGTGTTCTGCCACAACCCGGACCAAAACAAGAGCCCGAAGCCCCAAAACCGGAGATATCCTCGAAGTTCCCGGTCGTCACTGACCGTCAAACTCGGTCCGAGTGGTTCTCAAGCACAGGACCAAGCCTCGGAATCTTACTAAATCACAAAAACCTTTGCCGCCTCTGCAATCCAAGTTCCCCAACCTCTTACAACACTTGCCTGCATAGCAACCCACAGAGACAACCTTGTAGGAACCTTTACGGGAACCCTTACAGGAACCCTTGTCGGAGCCCACATAGTTTCGCATGCCAGGCGTTGCATAGCGTTGCCGGTGGGACGGGGAGTGGCCTGGGCTCCTTTGCACTGAAATCTGTCGGCGCCTGGGCGCAGGGGTTTGAGTTCATGACGATGATACCGTGTACGGCCCTGGGATTCTAGGGTTCGGGGGAGTGTTATGATGTGCGGAGATGCCATCCGAAGTATGAGTCGTAGTACAGTGCTCCGAGACACCACTAGAAGTCCCGGAAGTTGAAGTCAGCGCCATAGCCATTACAGCAAGCGCATGCAGCAGCAGTGATTTGCCGGTTCCAGCAGTCTAGTCTTGAAGTTGGTAAGGTGTATATGTACATACAGACATATATGTATATACACATATATGAATATACATGTATGTACAGTTATGGTTGTCTAGATCCATATACACGTAATACTAAACGACTCATTGGTCGACCTTCAGCAACCCGCATACGAATGGGGCGAAGGCAAAGCATCATCCGGACCCTTTCTTTATCATCGAAGAACGGAGACCATGATAGACCGTCTATGAAGTCCAACGGATGAGACCAAAGCATGGCACAGTTTGAATCAAACTCGTCCAATTACTGATGAGCAGATATTCAACTCCAAACACCAAGACAGCACAAGCTAATCCAACTTGTCCAAGACGGCCAGATGTTAACCGAGAGCCTCCAGCACAATGCCAACACTGCGCATAGAAAGCATGACTTCCGCGGAACGAGTGAGAGAAACATCCGGCAAGTGCAGGCGCCGAACAGTTCGGGGGCGGGCAGTTGGGCTTGCGAGTCATTCTGTCTAAGCTGAGTTCGGGTCTGGTTTATTTCGCAGTTACTGTCAAACGCCAGGAACCTCGTTTCAGCAGTCAACGCGTCAACGCATCGATATCTATATCAGATACATACATGTACACAAGTGATCACAAGTGTTGATGCTGCTCCTCCTCCCCCCAGCGCCAGCACCGCCACCACCGTGACAACCATCGTTATCACCGCGGCCATAATAACTTGCATCCACTTGGCTCAGCGAGGTTCGGGATGCCTTTCCCTCCGCTGGCCTCGCATCCATCTCGGTGTGGCCGTTTGAGACTGGCGAGGCGCCTTGGCTTTGGCACCCGCAACCGCCCAAGCTCCCCACGACAGCTTAACTTCCGAAACTGTGGCCATTGGTAGCCGCCGATTGCAGGAAGCGCTGCTCTTGTGCCAGGTCAGCGTTCAGTGCTACAACGCATCTCTGTGCCAGCCTTGGTAGGTGATTATGTTGTAGCTGCCGTGTGCATGCCAGTTCGTCAGCCCAAAACCCATCCGGACCAGAAGAGCCAACCGTCCCAGGACTCTCGCTGCAATCTACGAACATGCTGTGCAGCCCTTGGCGATACTGTGCATGGCAGAGCAACGCGCCCCTCAGCAGCCTTGTGGATGCAAAGCTGCGAGGACTTGGCGGTGGTTTGTGAGAACGAACGTTACCTGGACTTGTGCCGTCTCTCGCACAGCCCCCGGAGGAGTTCTCAAGCAAGGTCCTTCGAGGTTTCGTCTTCATCTCAATGTGCAAACACGGCGAGAGCGAGGGTCCCTGCGTTTAAACATCACAATGAGCTATACAGATAGAGAACCGACCACATCCATAGCGATGAAGAAAGACGGCGATGTCTTTCGCTGTACGTTCATGATGTGATGTCCTCGTACAGATATGGTATGACCCCAAACAACCAGCCACAGCCTTCTCAAGTGTAGTAGGCCGGCCGGATATCGAGGGGATCGATTGCACTTTGCACCTTTGGCTGCTCTGAAAACCCCGAAACCCAAACCGCCATGAGGCTCATGAGGCTAAGCCCTCGATAATCCAACCATCCAAAAGACTTGAGGCTTGGACAGGCGCAACCTTCTCTCAGCTCGCTGAATGTGGCGATAGCTGAGAGTTTAGCCAGGGCCTCGTTACCAAGGAGTTGGGCAACAGCTGTGTTGTAGGGTTTTAGGATTGGGCGTTACCGTTCCGGGGGATTTATGGTGTGGCGGCTAAAGTGGGTTGGTGTGACCAGGAGCTAGGGGAGCCTTGTAGTTGCTGTGTTTCGTGACAGAGCAAAGCATTCGACGAAGATCTGTGTGTAGACCTTGCACCTCCAAGTACGACACCCGACCCCGTTGACACAGTCTTGCACAGTGCTGCACTGTAGGGAGACGGTCCTCCTCTCAGTGGATCCACGGTTCTCTGAAGTACAACGTTGCGAATCGTTGCGAAGCCCCTAGGAAATCCTCTCCATATAGACTCTTTGGGCAACGACACCAGGCCCTGAGAGCTTTGGATTCCCCCCCCGAACAGACCTCGGCACGTCCGAAAGGTCCGGGTCTGCATGCCTTGCAAGTCTGTGCACCGGCCTCAAAGTCGGGCTTCCTGCGACGTTGCTTCCTGTTGGGGGAGCTTGAGGGCCTCGGATTTTGGATGGGTGCCTCTGCCAGCCTGGTGCATGTAGTCAACCAGGCCGGAACTCCCGGAATCTCTCGGATCCAATCATTTCGTGCGTAGGAAAGAAGATCCAGGTGGCACACATTTACCGTTTGCCTGAGCGTGCTGTGCTTATTACTGCTAGGCCAGCAAAGCATGCAAGCAAGCAAGCAAGCAAGCAAGCAACGCACGAAAATAACGAACGAAACGAAACAGCGAGCGAACGAACGAACCCTGAAACCAAACGACGTACCAGGCTAAGTAACCAAATAATTCTGCATGTATGCATGTATGCACTCATAATGATTTATTGCTTTGTTGCTTCATGTGTACCAGAGACTCTTTCCAACCCCCGAGGAGGGCTCAACACGGGCCCGGCTGTCCGCTGCTGCAGCTTGCAGGGCAGCTCTGCGCACATCCGCCGGGATCCCAGCCAGCTCGTTAAAGAGACACGGCAGATGCTCCCTGTCTTCCTGCCTAATTGTCCATCCTCTATCTTCCTGTCGATCTGCGTCCTCCGCACATAAATTGGAAAAATGATGTTGCTATCAGAGTACCAAGTGCCCGTGAGATCAATTACAAGTCCTGTCCACAGAGGACCAGTCGAGAAGGGGACCAATTTGGAACTTTTGGGGCGACGGGGGTGCGACATTACATCGATTGAGGCATAATTCATAATTCACACTGTATATGCATATGCTTCTGTATGAACTGGTTAGAGGATCAAGCTGCAGTTTTCCATTGCTGTGGTAGTGTGACACTGAAAGAGCAACAGCTTTGCTCGACTTTTCAGCAGTGTCAAATGTTTGTGTGTGCCCTCAGCGGCATAAGGTCCTGCTAAGGAGAGCTGGATCGGAAATACTGACAGAGCCGGTTCTACTGCACGTGCGGGTTCAAGGTGTTAAGTTCTTCAGCGTTTCAGATCCAAGCGCAAGCTGACTGTGGGGCTTCTCACAAGGCTGCAGAGCCAGGTCCACAGCTGCAGGAAGAGCCTTGATTTGCGTTGAAGATGTCGCACGCCTGAGGCTGTACAGATTAACGACTGTGCGCGGGCACCTGGAAACTGGAGAGTGCTAATTGCGATTCAGTTCAATGGTCCATCTTTCTGTGTGGGTCCTATCCTGCTTGCGAGCTTTGCACTTACTTCTGCTTTGCAGGGTTGTTCATTTGACCGCTGGCAGTAGTAACTCAGGCGCAGCCTACCACAGACTCGTCGAGGAGCAGAGGTGAGACCACACGTCTTGGATGTTGGGTCTGATGTTGCCAGGAATTTATATTTCAAGCTGGGTAATCGGAGTTTTCAGGCCTGCGTGGCCGCGGTTCTCGAATCTTTCTGGTGGAGTCTGTTTAAGCTTCGTCACAGATGTGAGTCTCCTGTTTATCAATCCAGACCAGCACCTATGCTGCTTCGTCATCCCCGTCAGCACCAGCACCGTTGCCGTCTTCCGCCGCAATCACCACATATCACCACTATCAAAGCTACGGATTATCACCCTTATGGCCAGTCTCGTAGTCCACCTTCTTGTCGTATCTGTCTGCATCGAGACCATCGTGCTCATCGTCACAGGAACCATCGTCATCAGCACGGCATGGAGGCTGAGTTCTGAACTCAATTTAACCTGGTCTCCCTTGCACAATTGTTTGGAACGGACGCACGGTAGACACCCGGAGTCGGGAGGCTGCCTTCAACACTTGCTGCTTTCGTCCTTCATCTCCTCCTCATGTTCAGAGATTGAGGTGATACCCAACCGTACAGATCAGTCGCAATGCTTGCCCGAATGCACAAGCAAGTCAATATCGAGGATTGACGAGAGTCAAGCGAATAAGAATGACTATGCGCTCTTGCGATAAGGATGATACCAAGCTGTCCTCTTTTTAGGCGACTTTTCTGTTTGTAAACGCTAAACCCTTAACCGGTTCTGGTACTCGTGGAGCTCCGTCCTCTTGTCCAGGCCTTTACCTCGGACTCCTGGTTGGCACTCCAAAGGCCACATGGGGAGGATTTGGGATTTCCGAAAGAGGGTTTAGGGGATTCGGGTTTGGTTGTAGGATTTCCGCTCGAAGCAGAAGGCAGAAATAGGACGCCACTAGCTTCAGGAAGTTTCCACTGACCACGTGTCTTCTGATAGAGGATCGCCAGGCTTGATATTCTGTGTGGTGTAAGGTTCTAGCCGCAGAGCACCACCAGGCGGTACTGGGTGCGTGCATTGGGCTGTTGGGCAGTGCGGATTCTAGAAGCCTGAGTCTGAGACCCGAACCCGCATGGATTGAAATTTGAAATGGATCGAAATTTTTTTGTCGATGTATGTGGGGCGCCAAGAAGAGCATTTGAGGAGGACCTAGTCAGCAGGAGACACCAAGGGCTCCAGAAATGAAACTCATGATGCTGTCGCCACTTCCCACCGCACCCAAGAACTTGTTATTCTCCATGCCGTGCTGCTGGAAGAGGCGATTGCTCCATTTGTCCGAAACCGGCGCCCTTGTGGATAGGCCAGCTTGCATCGTCTGTTTCAGTGTTTCAGGGCTTGTAAACATGTTGACCAGCGACTTGTGTGTTCATCGGCACAGAGAGTCGAGATAATGCTGCAGGATTGAACACCGTCTATTAGATGGAGATCTGCTATGAGTGCTTGAGCTTGTCCATGTCACTGTTGGCGCGCCAGGCCGTCGCAAGCTACACAGAGCCCCAAGGACCTGTTGCCCTTCTCCTACACTTAGGGCTCGTATCGGCTTGATTATTATGTATTGACTTTCATTATTGAAATAGAACATTTCCCAGAGACGTACCACTCTGTATTGACTCTATTGCTGTTAGTGTCAGTACTACTGCTGTTATGGTTGTCTCTTATTGGAACGAGGGTTTATGCTTCCCAGGCACCGCCTTTGCACAGCTTCAGCTTCAACCCCTCAACGCACCCAAAATCCGAAGTTTAGGCTAGGGGCTTAACGGTTTAAGCAAAACGTCCGCGGACCATCCAAGCGAGAAGCACGCCAAGATGCTTAGCAGGCCGACATATGATGTCGGACTACCGATAAAATAGAATTCCTAATTAGTACGCTGTGCGCGCTGGGAGCGCATGTATGCATTTCAAAGAAGAGTAGGATGTACAACAGGAACATGACACGGAACTGCCGAACTAGATGGGTCAAAAGGACACCGCATGGCTCGTGCATGGGTGTGTCCATCTAGTATTCTACACAGTTGTTGTCTCACCAGACCACGCAACAGGCAGCAGTAAAATTGAAAGGTAGCCACAGTGACTGGAGTGACCCATCCGGTTTTCAAGACAAACAGCACGCAGACCTCAAGCAAGGGGATCCAAACAGGACTCTTGATGAGCTCTCCATGCTGCAAGAATGCGTAAAACACCGTCATAAATAAACCGCGGGTTCATCCGCGCGTTGGACATATCCAGTGGTGGCCAGACTACATCAAAGGAAGGCGCTATTGCCAAGTCAAGAGTCTGCGAGGATCGCAGCTCACGCGCCGGAGCAGCCACCTCTCCAGCACAGTGCTCATGATTCGAAGCTCTGTTGCCTGTAAAGCACTTGCTGGTGCAAGTGGAACATGCACCTGGGATGCCAGTAGAAACTGAGCATCGGCCGCAGCATTGGCACTCGCAATGAGGTCGCTACATTCTGCTGCCCACTTAGCAGGTGCCTTCGTCAGCTGCATCGTTGTGTAAAGCACACCATCCCTGAAAACCTTCCGGCATCCGGCAAGACAGACCAGTTGCTGTGTGATTTTCACATGACAAAACTCACACCTACCCCGGTTTGGAGCAAACGCCGCCCTCACTTCCCACAACAGCTCTGTAGCAGCACAAGTGAGACAGTTACTGTGAACCCAACCCTGAAGTTCGACGGTGACCAGAACTGCAAACAGTCCGGCCCGGTAGTTGCACTGGAATCCTGGTAAAATTCCATGCTCAAAGATTGCATTGTTGCAAGAAATGATTCCGCGATGATTACGGCCCATGCACATTTGGCTTGCACAGCATGCGGCTATGTTGATCCATCTGTGAAGGAAGCAATAGGCTCATCGGAAAAGGGTCTGAATGATGGCGAAGGCTGCTTCATAAGCCATTGCCGGCGGTCCTTATAACTGCTACAGGCAGACTGAACAACCCTCTGCGAAGCTCAGGCTCGCCAGCAACCTACAAACCGATTGGATGATCCTGGCGTACTCACAATACGGGCAGTCCCGTAGCCGGTGCCTCTGCGAATCTTCACTACCACAATGCTTGCATTTGCAAGCCTCTTCTGGAAGGTAACCCTTTTTTAGGTTAGAGAAAACAGCCGCCCTTGCAGTACAACATCCTAATGATTACCGACCCCCTGAGTTTGCATCGGTGATTCAGCTGCACCGTGTGACTGACGTCTACAAACTCGACCTGGAGTAAGCCTGGTTGATTTGGGAGTTTATCGGCCATGGCGCACCACCAGTCATCAAGGACCAGTGGCCGGAAATGCTTCTTCCCAATCAAGCCACGTTAACTTTACAGCCCGGCCTATCCCAGCAAACTAAATCAAGCATAGGAACCCAACCAAAAGACTGGAAGTGTAGAGCAGCTGGACCTGAGCACAGCATTCCAGCGACACGATGTTGAATCCTGTGAGCTGCAACTGCTCTGTGCAAGGCACTGATGCGCCGTTTCCGGACGTCGACAAAAGGCTCATACACCACGGAAGAACCGAATAAGGGTGACAAAAAATGATTGCGATGGCTATTTTTGCCCCAAGCCGCAGCAGAAAACTGTCCTCGGAAATTGGCGAAACTGGATGGCGAAATAGCTGCTACTGGTAACTCACAACCAAACAAGATCGCCGGCTGAATTGAGCACTTCAGCTTTGCGCTCCGCAGACCAAAGCATGAGTTGTAAGCACTGGAGTTTCATTTTGTTGTCTTCCACTCGTTGTTCAAATGCGGCTGTGGTTTGTTGACGGCTCACATTAATTAAACTCAACTCCTACATCTCCAACTTTTAACGAAATATCCAAAGGAAAACCTTGAATCAGCACGGACTTAAGACGATTTCTACCCGGAGAGTTGTAGCATAAGCCCTGGTTTTGTCTGGGTTCAATAAGAGATGCAGGCTGTCGGTGGCGTGAGACATGACCTGCAATGGGCGTGGTATCCGCTCAGCTGCGGTGATCAAGTTCGTTTCAGGGACTGCCAGCGGACAGCCCTCCGGAATCCCGACTTTGCTGAAGACTGGGCCGTACACTCCATCTTGGATGCGAAAGAAGCATTGGATGCGATCTAGAAACCCTACATATGCAGTTGCGAGTTTGGCAGGCCGCCCACACCACGCGGCAAATGCCTGAAGGGCACTCGTTGTATTGTATGCGTTGGAGAGCTCTAGCGATACCCCAGACAGATTCCAGCCTTCAGCCAGTGACTTTCGATGCAGGACGCAAGCTCCCGCGCAGCATCTGCAGAACACTTGCCTGGAAAGCTGCCGGACAAACTACTTGGCAATATTCCTCCCCAATGTGCAAACCGTTTTTGGGTGAAAACTTTATCAAACAAGGGATAAAAAGTTGGCAACATGGTAATTGGTCTACCGTCTTTCGCAACAGTTTGTTCAGGGACCTTTGCCAACAGCGAAAGTACGCCCGTGCACAGCTCATCAGGCCAATGGCTTGTGCCAACAAGTGCATTAAACATCTCAGCCGGCAAGGCAACTTCATCAGCAGAAAGCATTGCAGCTTTACGTTGCTGAAGCCATCAAGACTCTTTGCCTGGCTTCATACCGCGAATCGCGGAACGAACGTCCTCTGCAGAAACGGTTGGGTCAAAAGGGTCAAGTTGTGGGTATCAGATAGATTGAGCTCATCGTAAAGGAATTCAGGGCTCGTGCACCACATCTTCTGTTGCCCTGCTCTCAACATGCATGCGTTGGCTGGTGGTATAACTATATCTCCATCAACTTTTCGAACTCTAACAGTCCGGTTGCCAAAACACCATGCTGCCCCTACTTGGACTAGATGCCAAGGCGTACCGCATTTCCGATGTGCGACCTCGTGCTCCACATAAGGCATGACGTTATCCATCCACAATCAAGTGTGGGTGTTTCCTGTGGAACGAAAATCACCATTTCGTTGCACAAGATACTACATTCAACCAGATGAATATCCTTCACAAGTACAAAGTGTAGTTGCCGGAGCCCAGATACGGCGCGAATTTTGGCCTTCACAAGAATTTCCCTCGGGAACAAACTCGTAACCAGCCTGGACCGTGGCTTCTGCGGGCTTGCACCGCTCAGCCCTATTGTCTTAAACCGACCCAAAAGCTTGCTTGGCAAAGGGGGTTTAACAACCTTGTGGTGCAAAAACTGTTTTGTTTCAAAGCCGTTTACAAACGAATCGAAAGCACCTTGAACATCTTTCTCGTCAAGACTTTGACGGATAACCCGTGCAATGCCAGCGTCGACGGGTGTTGCATGCATGTGATCATGAATTTGGCTGGGCTTGGCGAAATCCATGGGCATACTCCATCGTGGAATTTTCTGGCTGAGGACATCCCAATCAAAGCTCATGGTCCGTGAAGCCGCCAGGATCTGCATCAAATGCCCTTAAGGCCTTACAAGCTGAACTATTACACAACATGTAATCAAGTCTGCTCACCCCACGAGAAGTATTTCAGGACAGTGTAGAGCTAAGGACTTGAAACAGACATTCGCAAACCCAGGATCCCCCCATCACTTGCAGGAGGGTTTGGCGCGCTGCCGTACCCTTTCAGCCCTGAGCTCGGTGATTGCGCAGCGCCGGTGGGGGAAAGCACGCCAGCTGTTGGGCGAGGAGGGGTAGTTGAGAAGACGAGCAGGTGCATCTGCAACGCCGAAAAGCTTCTGTTACCACGGATTTGGAGAACTCGGAAAAGGGAAGTCTGGAAGGGGTTTCTGTTGTAAGAGTTGTTTGTGTTCTTTCTGTAGCGTTTGCAGCAGATGATCAGATGTTCCTGCAAGGCGCAGCAGCAGGGATTTCGGCGAAACCTTCATTTCAGGAGTGCTTGCGTATGATGTTGGTGGGTATTGCAGACCATATGCCTTCATGAATTGACATGCGGCATTCACGAGTGCCTCGAAAGACCGCCACTAAGCCGGAAGAGACAAGCATGGAAGTAAATGCCCTTGCCATAAAGCCCTCAAGCCGATGCCGAAACACTAGCCGCTCTCCAGTCCAGAACTCCAAACATCTCCAAAGTTTACTCGTGCGGAGTCCAAAGACGAAGCCAGCAGTCCTCTCCTGACCTCGCAAAACACGAGGCCTCCGTTTTCTTCTGGGGCCACGCAGCCACCGAAGCGTCCCTGGACTGTCGGGGCCGGAGCCATGCCTAGGTCGTTTCCTTTATCACCGTATCGATGATGGTTCCTAACCTCCCAGGTATCTACCTTATAGGGCCCTAGGGGCTCTAGTACCCTATATAGTAGGTATTTGGGGGGTTAGGGGGTTCTTACTTAAGCATCTTGCCACAGGACTGGTGTAGGGGAGGCCTTGGAGCCTGGTGTGTTCCCGGGATGCGAGGACCCCTTGCGGAAGTTGCCAATCTGGCAGCAGTCGCTGGACCCTTTGCAGGCCTTGGTTGTGGTGAGGAAGGCTGTGATGGAAGCTGCAGGTCTAATTAAGAAGGACAATGACAGATTCAAGGTGTGTGCGCGATCTTTAGTTGAATTCTTTTTGGGAGGATTGCAAGATCCAGTGCCGCGCACATGGCAGTCCGCATTGAAGTCTCTCCTGTGTTTTGCATCTTTTTACCAGGTGCATGCAGATCCTCATCAGGCCATCGAGCTTGACGTCTCTTCATGTTTGTTCCTGCTGCAGTTTGCTACCTGTAGCAGCTGGTACATGTGCATCTCGAAGCCTGGTTCCACACGGGTCGAAGAGTGCAGAACTCACTCTGCCTCAATGCAGACCATCACCTCTTCCCAAGTTTCGCGCGTCAACGCCTCAAGCTGAATCACGTCTTCAAGACCCTCACAACATGCGTAAGACGTAGTCTTGAAGGCCCACACAGTTATAATTAGATCTGTTTTCTTCCAAGATGCAATCTCGCTGCACATTGATACTGTGCGTATTTTCGTGACGCCAGGTTGGTCGACTGGAGCGGAGCTTGGGTTCAATCAGCAACTGCCAAGCCGTTGTGCATGGGGCCCGAACACGAGGTTTGGTGAAGAGCTTGGGGTAAATTGCCAGGGCGGTTGGGGTATATGAGTCCGATGACTGTTGTTTATCATCGGCAGTCGTGTTACTGGTGCTGCTTAGATGTGCCTGTTGCACATAGGCAGCTCGTACAAGCAACAGTAGAAGGCTGGTCCATCGTCAAACTTCGAGCATTAGACTTGAGCTTGATCTTACTGAAGGTTGTTTCGAAGATGTGCTGGTAGTCAATGTTTGAGGAGGTTGCCCAAGCCTGCAGCCGCAAACCCTCAACGGCCCTGCATCCGTACTTAAGACCCTAAAGCCCCGAGACGTCCAAGCCTCTGAAGTGAGTTAAACCACAGGTTTGCCATAAGATTGCACCAAATTATTGCACGTCTACAATTCCTTAACGAAGGGGTTTGGGAGCCTTTAGGAAGCTCATGAAGCCCAGTACCCTAAAGCCCTGAGCCTTCTTTCAGGAGTCTCTGGGGCTGTGATCCCCAGGCCAGCCCTCTCCTCCACGGCCAGAAGGGCGGCCGGGATGCTCCGGGCCTCGGCATACCTCCACCAGCCCGGGGCCTCAGGGGTTGGTGTTTCGGGGTTTGGGGTTTAGGGGTTTTGGGCTTAGGGTTAGGGTTCAGGGTTTTGGGTGTTGGGTTCAGGCTTAGGGTTTAGGGGTTTTGGGTTACCGGGTTTAGGGTGCACCGCGCCCGTGGGGTTTCGGAGTTTCGGTGGGCGTATGTGGAGCTCCTAGTTGGGTATACGAACAAGACGAATGCTGATATATTTACGCATGCATGCGTACACCACCGTATGATGTATGCATATGTTGTGGACTATGGTTGTGAGATGTGTTTTGAATGGGGACCGGGAGGGGCGGCGCAGTTGACAAGAGAGAACCGATTTCTTGTTAACAACCTAACTGCGGTTGTCTCGTGTGGTGTAGTCGAGACTTTGACCCCTCTCCCACGGCTGCCAGTTCCACCTACGGGTGGGAGGCCTGACGCGCTTCCAGAGCCTGGCCGCGAGAGAGACAGGCGGCCGAAAGCCTCGCTGCAGGAACGAGAGCTGCGCCGGAAATACTTGGCCCACGTCCTCCAACCGCCAACGCATCACCCCAGCCCAGCATGGACACCGCCGACCCTGCACCACAACTTCACCAAGAACCTGCAGACACAGGTTCCTTGACCCCACCAGGGACTGCACCGGCAACTAGAAGGATTGCCTGTTCCTCTACCTCAAGTACCTTTCAGCTCATGTGGTGCGAAGATCTTGTGAAGGCTTCGTCTACTGCATTATGAGGCTGGCCAGAAGGTTATAGAGCTCAAAGGGCTCTGGCAGCAATACCGCAGTCATGTTGCTTCAACTTCAGCTGACCTTCGGTTTATCATGATGATGATCATCATGAAGATTGCAGAAGAAGACGAAGAAGATAAAGAAGGGCCGGTCGTAAATAGACTCGTTGCTCATGTGTCGCAAGCATTGCTTGTAGTGGTGCGGCGCAGTGGCATCAGTCTCGAATGGTCTGTTTGCTAGCATGGGCTGTTCTCGCCGTTCATGCTGTCGTATCGACAGCATTGCTATAAGCAGTGCAAGTCATTCCGACCAGTTGCTATGGCGGTCTGTGGCGTGCATGCTTCCGTTACACAAAGGTACGAGCGATACGGATTGAGCCGGGAGGACATGAGCGAGGCGATGCACTGCACACAGACCGATAAAGCTTGATGGAATCATCACTTCTTCCACAGCCAGTGTATACCGGTTAATCTGTCAAGACGGTTGGGAGTCGATGGCCGATGAAGTATGTGTTTGTGATGGGCGGTTTTGGGAGGTACTTGTGACTTGCTGGCTGCTTGTATGTCAGGCAATTCTCCATATGCTTCAAGTGACCAGCGACTACGAGGAAGTCGATTAGAAAGAAGGGTTGCCTCACTATGCTTGGTCGTTTTTGCAGAACGGCTGTGAACTTTCAGCTCCTGTGCTTGCATGCAGACCATATTCTTCCTGCAAGGGTCGGGTATGCATCTCCACATGTCAGGGTCTTGTTCGATCTGGCGTCAGAGGTCGTCGGACGACATTAGCACTGCGTGGCCTTGCAAGTGTGAGCCAGCGCTGTGGAGCCTGTGTGTTTTGTATTCTGAAGCTACATGTCATGTGCTTTTCCCCTCTGTTTGTACGCAGGTATGTGCGCAAAAATACACAGAAACACGTACAGACATATGTACTTACATGTCGCATACACGTCGTGGTTCTCTTCGGTACTCCTACTCTCTCGCTCTTGAACATTCAGCTCATACTTCCAGCTTTGCGTCGCTTCGTCCGTTGCCGCACTGCCCTGTGGCTCAAGAAGCCATTAGCAGAATCGGGCGGCCCTCCGTGCCCAGGCCAGGGACCCTATAGACAGCTAAAGAAGCAGTATTTCGATGGCAGGAGGGAGAGGGAAAGTTCGAGATGAGAAAGCCGTAGCAAATCATCAAAGCATCCTTTTAGGGCTTATAGGGCTCAGTGCTCCCTTGAGGATATGCTCTATGAGCTTACTCCCATCACCCAGGCGTTTGGCGCGTGGGATGGGCAACACGCAGGCAGCAGACGACAGGCATCCCTGGGGTTTTCGGAGCAGAGAGGGCCGAAGTCCGATCTTCGAGCCTGTAGCAGCTGCCGGTTTTCGCGGATTCACGCGGCTTGTATTCTGTCGGGGGGGGGGGAGGGGGGGAGGGGGGGCGGTGACGTTTATCAGCCAATCCGGTCTCTAACGATGGGGCTGGAGGCATTTCAGCTTTACGGGGCCTCACGTCACTGATAGGAGGCAGGAAGTGCAAGTTCCATGTCACAGTATGCACCGGACATGTTCAGTTGTCGTGCCGCTGCGGTTTGACTGTGCAAAGCTTTGAGAAGCCTGATTTCGGAGGCGCACGACCTTATACTTTCAAGCAAGTGTCGTACCTTTGACCCCTGAATATCTCAAAACATTCATGCAATCCGTTTGTCCTCTTCCACCGCAGCACGTCATAGCACGCAGCACAACGGTAGGCGCAAGAGACTCACAAGAGTGGGCCTTCTTCGAAAGATTCAGCCTTCCATCTGCAGCCAAAGCCATGCTGCGCCTTCTGGCGCTGCTTGCGGGGGCCGCTTCGTCGCTGGAGCCACCGCCTCGCTTCGACCTGGTGCCGCTGCACGGGGGAGGGCATGGATTTGGGGGTCAATCTATCGAGTTTAGAGTTTTGGGCTTCTCGGAGATCGGGTTTGTTGGTCCCTTCAGTCGGCTCTCCTCGCCTCAACAAGGGACCCAGGAGTGAACGAAATGAAGTGCTGTTGGTCTGTGAAGTCTGTCAACTCGTCACCTGTGCCCAGCTCTATGGACGTCAGTCACCCTTGCATGTCCATAACTGTCTGGTGCTTAGTAGGGAATGGGGGAATGGGTTAGGGACTACTATAAGGGACCTTAAGGGACTATCATAGGGATCCATTCCCCCATTCCCTACTAAGCACCAGACAGATAAACAGCGCATATCATCTCTCCAGTGCCCCACACACCACCTATCACTGAGCCAGAAGATACTGCCCCCCAAGCAGCAACACTGACAATGGATGCCTAGTGGGCTTGGGATTTGCTAGGTCGGCTGGGTCAGAGGGGCTCACAGCATGTGGCTACCAATCGACGCCCTGCAACTGGGAAGAATCGGAAAACGGCGAACTAGCTCTGAATCTTCCCGGAGCGTTTTCAGCCTTGTGGAAAGGACCTTTCAAAAGCACCAGAAGATCGCATCCTGGCTTAATCACAGACTGAGCTTCTTCTGTAGATATGCACAGTCAGAGTCGGAATCACATCTTTTAGGTTGGCAAGGGCCACCCTACACTGAAACGAATAGCGACCGTCATAACGGTATGCCAGCCATGCTGAAAATGATAGTCCACAGGTTTATACGGCCATCAGACAGCCGTCTGTCTGTCTGTCTGTCTGTCGATCTGTCTGTCTGTTGCCGGTCCGTCTGTCTGTACGTGCACAGGTACGCGCATATGTGTGTGTGTGTATATGTATGTAAGTATGTATGCATGCATGCATGCAGGTATCGATGTCTATACCTAGCCGTCTACCTACCTGTCTATCTGTGCATGTAAATATCTTTGTATCGCCGTATCTTATAGCCATGTAGTGCGACGTATTTATGTATGTATGTATGTATGTATGTATGTACGTATGTATGTATTCATGTTGCATGTACAGGCATGTATAGATTTCATATTTTAGAGATAGAGCAGCGAACCGTCGCGTCATGAATACAATGACGACTAGCCTAACGGCGTGACGGCGGATGTAATTTTGGGATCGTAGGTTCCGAAGCGGCATGCGTCAAGGCTGGAATGGCGCCGTTGCATTGGTCCTGTCGCACCACGACTTCGAGCACTCCTTCTTGCCAGTCGCGCGGTTGCTACAGTTGTTATACTGTGCAGTGGCTGGAGCTGGAACAGCACGTGTTGGCACGGCCCAGCACATTGTTTCAAGCTACGTCTGTTCTTTTCTTGTCAATGGGGTTGAACTCGTTTGTGAATGGTCACAACAGGAGCCCGAGCGATTCCTGTTTTCACGATGTCATGAGAGTTCGGTTGCTTCGACACGACTTTGGTGTTGTCGGCATCTCGCGCCAGTCGTCAAATTTTGAGGCTTCCATCTTTCTTAGGAACAAAGTCAAGGCAACAGGTCAGTGCAGCGCAACTGCAAGGTTTTCCAGGAGCACAATGCCTCTTTGTTCAGCAAGCTCACGGATGTACACTTCGCCACCATTGGTGGCGCAGCCGCTCGGTCTTGGACTTGATGACTGCGCTGTTCTTCGCACGCAGCAAACCGGAGCCCTGAAGCCTGAACAGCAAACAAAACACCCATGCCAAGCGGTCACCAAGCAGCATGTTTGCCGTCATCTCGAGCTCAACGCTCGCATCTATCCTTTTCAAGATATAGTCGTATGCTTCTCTTTCTTCTTGCTCACCACTGCTCAAATCATCGCAGCCGCGATCATCATCACAGCCACCATCATCAACAACAACATCATCACCAGTATCGGGCTCATCACTCTCAAAATCGCACTGGCTAGAAATTATATTGTAGCAATGTACCCCTCCATAGACGGAAGGCGAAAACCATGATGTATGGCCGGAGTGTCCAGATGCCCTGCGACCCTAAGCCGTTTCAGTGCCAGGTGACGAAGCACTTTCCCACAGCTTCTGCTGAGCTCCGAGGCATCGCCAGGCCAGGTGAGCTCATTTTAACAGTAATAACTAATAACAATAATAATTAGTAGTAATAATTAATGATAATAATAATGATAAGAATAATTATCGCCCTGAGTATCGTCACTAGCTCTGTCATGACTGCAAGCCTGTACACAGCTGGCCTTTGCAAAGGCTATGGGTTCTTATGAACATCAGTAGTTCTGTTTGTTCCATTGACGTGTTGCTAATTCAGGGGCTTCCGCATGCAGCGCCAGCTCTCATGTTAGAGTTATGTCCGAGCCACGGTTGTTGAAGAAGTTCGAGACCCGGAACCCGCCAAGAAACGTGTTGCTTCTCCGGGTGTACTCTGTGAGGCGATCCCCGGAAGCTGCATAAGCGGTGAGATGGGTGCGTGCAAGGCTTTGTCTTCTAGCTTGAACTGATCGCTGAAAATGCCCTGAAGTGCCAAAGATGTGAGCCTCAAGCTCAACGATTCCACAAAGGCAGCTTGCTGCTGCTGGGCATCCTGTGACTTACGAGCCACCTGGCCCTGTGTTGACGGAGAATTCGGAGCAAGTGAAGAATTTTGCGGACAGCGGATGCTCATGTTTGGGTCAAGTAGAGTGAGTTTTGGACGCAGCGGAAGATCTTACTACGTTTCAGTGCCATGAGGAGGCCACCCAGCAATGCCCCTATCGTTCCCTAAGCGCCCATGCCACGCAAGGGTAACAAGATGCTTTGCGCCATGTAGTTTGAACATTCTGGGTGTCGGCGTGATGACGTTGTAGCCCTATGGTTTTGCAAACATGATTGTAACGAAGAAGAACCTAATTAGGGAGGGGCTTCTTTGATGAGAGCTTTTTCAATGGAGCTCTGACATGGCTTTCAAGGCTCAGGGCAGCAGCACCTTCGGCAGAGCCTTCTTCGGAAGTTCAAGATCATTTCTCTAGTGTATGTCCGTGCAAAATTGGCCGGGGAAGGCGAAACTTCGGCAAGCCGGATCTTCAAGCAGAGTCTCTGCAAGCTCCTAGTTCTGTTTCTGTACTGATTTCCGAGTCGTGCTGCAGGTACCTTGCAGCTTGGCTCTACTTCCACGAGCTTGCGCACACCGACGTGGCCACGGTGGATGGGCGCGAGTGCACCGGCATTGTTGCCCAGGTCGGGCAGGTCGTTTGGGTTCAAGTTGCCGAGTGCTCCAAGCTAAGGCCCCTATAATATTAAACCTAACGAAGATCCTCCAGAATGTGTCTTTGCGCTGCTGCCAGAGCTTTCGGAGTATCTGAAAACCCGGAACCTCAATGTCACTTCAGGGATCTTTGCGACAACACTTCGCCGTGCTGGTAATTGTAAGGGCTCCTACAAGGTCATGGAAGGTTATGACTGAGCCAACGCCTTGATAATCAGTTCTTCCTTTGACTGCCATTGTCTCGGTCATTGTTCCTTGGTTCAGGGCTCTCTATTGATCTTCGCGCTTTCTGTTGCAACTGCCAGCTGACTGCGACTGTGTTTGTTCTAGAGTCTACACACTACATCCGAAATCTCTGTTGCTATCTTATTCCATCCTCTCTGCAGGAATCTTGATCTTTGAGCCTTTGGCGCCTGCATGAACCCCAAACCCGAAATCCAAACCCTAAACCCTCATGTCTTAACGAAGCTGCTCGGAATTCGAATTAAAGTAGCGAGTCTTCGTCAGCCCTCGCAGGCGGCGGACGGCTCTCTGTTCCACGCCGCCAACATGGCAGCTCGACGCAGAGTTTGGGGTTTAGGGTTGGGCACCACCATGCCCCACACTTCGGGTGACAGCTAGCAGCTGGTAGATAGGATGCCGCGAGCACGACGGTTCAGCTCCCATCCTCGTCGGTTTGCGCTGTCAATCCAGGACCAGAGCCCACTGGCCGCGCGCAACCTTACGCTGCGCATCCGCGTCCGCGATGCTGCCGGCGCCGTCGTCTTTGAAGGCAAGTCCCTTTGCTTCGCTGATTTTCATTGCTCAGGTTCACTGCAGTTGGCTAGGCTTCAAAGCTTGCCTTGATCGCGAGCAGAGAAGTGGTGGTTGCAAAGCCTCTTCTGTCTGGCTGACCCTGCATTTTCAGTGGAGTTGGCAGGAGGATGTCACTGTCTTTCTGGCAGCACGTACTAAACCGGAAGCATTCCCGGGAAATGTTTGCATCGCAGTCAGACTCTCCAGGAGTCGATTGGTACACGCTGCTCTCTACTGGAGTTAGCCGCGCCGTGAAGAAGGGTGACCTGCCTCGTATATGGTGTGTATATGTATATATATATATATGTATACATATATACATCTATATTATATATATACATTTACGTACATATATATAGAGATGTACATGTATGTGTACGTATGTATGTATGCATG
>CAJNDV010032149.1:615-12772 GCA_905221635.1 Symbiodinium sp. CCMP2456 | reverse complement strand
CCCCCCCCCCCCCCCCCCGAACAGCTCATCGACTTCGGGCTCGCGCAGCGCATGGAGCATTCCTCCAGCTTCATGCACGGGACTCAAAGCGGTTTAGGGTTTTAGGGTTTTGGGGTTTAGGGTTTAGGGTGTATAGGGTTTAGGGCCCAAAGGGCTCCGGATAATATGGAAGCCTGAAGAATCAATCAGCCATAAAAATAGTATTCTGCCGGGCACCTTGCCATAATCCTGCAGTGTCAGCAAATCCGGTTTTTTTTTGCTTGTTAACACCGCTACATTGCCTAAGTAACGGGTTACTGGCTTAGACAGAATATGGTTGATAACATGCCATTAAATAGGTCACTGGAGGAAGAGGTGATCGGGACAGGGCTGAAGGCGTTGTCTCAACTGTCATCCCCATTCCTCCCCGAAGTTCTGCAATCATGGGACGGGGTTGATTTCGGAACCAGGAGAATTACTGTAGGCATCTCAAGTGGAAGAACATGTCCCTCGAACCTAGAATTGCGAGAACTCTGGATATCCTGATGCAGATGTCGCCGCTAAGTGAAATTATGCTAGGCTGTACATATCTGTGAACAGCTCCCGTGCAGGCACGGCTTGGTTTCGAAATGTTCTCCTGCAAACACCCCGTTGAACCCACAACACAGACGACGTCTATAGTTCCCTGGACCCACAAAGCCCATAGGCCCTATGCGTGAATCCAACGAACCTAAAAAAGCCCAGCCAGCGCTGAGGTTCCGGATGTGCCAGCAGGAGGCTGCAACCTGAACTTGGGGGAACGCAGGTTCAGAGTCCAAATCGATAGGGTTTGGGGGTCATATTATACTATGATTATAATAATATAGAGTCCCCCCAAAATAGTATAGGTAGTGCTTCAAATTGCTTCTGTTTTCCATTTGATTTTGACTGTCACGGGCAGTTGTGAGTCAGCGCATGTCGGGTTTTCGTGGTCTCTCACTCTGCCAGCCTCCGCTGGAGCACCTCGTCTGCGGGACGGCTTACTACTGCGCGCCGGAGGTGGATGTCTCGAGAGCGTAAGCAGTTGGAATTCGGGGCCATCGCATGTCTGCGGGTCCTGGGTTCGTGTGCTGAAGCTGCGAGAGTTTGTTTGTTTCCCCAGCTCTCCTAAAGTATACGGATGCAACAATCCTATCGTCATCCCAAACGATGGCCACGCAAATTCTGAGTTATGGTCCTCCAACGTGCAAGTATCTGATGATTCGAGACATGCTCAGCATCCTGGAATGCTCTTCATTTTCGACTGAAGCACTCATGTGTTTACACAACAACCCGGCAGAGTCTTGAAGTTGAGCTTATGACTTTGCGTGGAACGGCCCAGAGGGAGCGCCTTTGCGGTTTCAGTCATCGTTGCATGGAGCAGAAGCTACCTGCGCATGCTGCCGGAAATCGACGCTCAGACCATGCCATGAAGCGAGTGAGTTGCAGAGCGCTCGGAGTGAGTAAGTGCACCAGCTTCTCGCAACCAAGAATTGTCTCAGCTGGAGGTCTGGTTCCACGACTACTCCCCCAGCGTTGACGTGTGGGCTGCTGGAGTCGTTGGCTCAGGGGGTTGTAAAATTGAAAAGAAACCCATGGTCCGAGCAGGCATTGGATTGTCGTTTCGCTTGTTGTTTCGGGACAGTGAGTCTGATGTGCAGGGTTGCAATGTGACCCCCTGCATGCACGTAGTGCTGAACTTCTCACCACCTGAAGACGCGAGAAGTGAAAGAAGAATTGAGAGTCCGCTGCACAGGGCGAACATGTGTCGACATAGTCTAGTTTTCGCAGCAAGGGGCCTAAATCATCAAAGAGCGCCTATAAGCACACACACACACACACATTGTATAATACATAGACATACATATATGTACATCTGCATATACATATATATATATATATGTATGTAGAATACTAGCAATAATGGCCGTAGCAACAACAAACCTACTGACAACAAAAACAACAACAGCAACAACAACAACAACGACGGTTTTAATAACCTCTATATCTATCTATTTATCTATCTATCTATCTGCCCGAAGTGCGTAGTGCCCATGCGCCTGCAGGTTGTTCTGTACCTGGCCATGTTTGGCCAATTTCCGTTCCACGATCGGAACCAGGCGACTCTGGAGGCTCTGCTCACTGGGTTTGGGGTTTTGGGGTTTTGGGGTTTAGGGTTTAGGGTTTAGGGTTTAGGGTTTAGGGGTTTGGGTTTGGGGGTTTAGGGTTTCGGGTTTAGGCTTTAGAGGCTTAGGCTCAACGGGTTTGGGTTGGGGGGTGTGTTTCGGGTTTATAGGCTTTAGGGGTGTAGGCTCAAGGGGTTTGGGTTTGGGGGTTTAGGGTTTCGGGTTTAGGCTTTAGGGGTGCAGGCTCAAGGGGTTTGGGGGTCTAGGGTTTAGAGGTTTAGGGGTGTAGGGTTTAGGGGTGTAGGGCCTAGGGTTTAGGGTAGTAAAGGGGCCCCGAATTAATTAGGCGAGGGCTTTGGGGCACATGGAGGACATGATTATATAAGAACCATACTAGCTATACCATAATGGGGTACTTATACTAAAGAACCTGATGTTGCTTGAAGAGCTGTTGCGAAGAGTGCTGTGTAGCGTGCCACATGGAGCTACAGCAGCTGCAAGTTCTGTCAGAGAGCGATTGTTTGTGCGTGTCAGTATGTTTGTACGTGGTGACCGGCATGAGTGAGATTCAGTGAGAGTGCGTCATACTCACAAAGTAGCTGGAGGCTTCCCTTTTTCAGAAGGCGACCAAAATCGTTACGCCTGCGTCTGCCTAGCGTCGGCAGGCGTTCGGGAACAAGCCTTCCGGGAAAATTCCGCGAGAGCCGGGTCGCGTCACGTCGCGCCAGATCTCGGGGTGCATGAGTCCAGTCGCTACGGAGCCACCTCGCCGGATAGAAAGGGGCATGTTTTCCACGGTCAGCGCATCGGTGTTTTGCGTTTGTATCGACTCCTGTGCTATTGTGTTGCTTTCGTTTGGCGTCGCGAAACGGGCTCGTTCGTGACTTTATTTAGCATTCGGGCTTGTGGGCTCTTGTGAGTGTTTTTCAGTTGCCTGCTCGCAGTGCAGCTAGCAGGGTTGCCCGGAGTGCACCAACTCGTGTTCATGGAGCGGAGCGTTGATGAGCAGTCTTGTTTGGGTGGAATCGGTGGAACTTTTCCTGATAACCGGGGCATGCCTAGTGCGAGGCGGGCCATAAGCCCTGTAGAAAGAAAAAGACTGAGAATGTGTGGGTGAGCCAGTGCTACCCAGAGAACCCAATACCCCTTAATTAAGGAATATACCTTAAATCATAATATTAAGGCCCCTATAGTTTAAGGTATATTCCTTAATTAAGGGGTATTGGGCTCTCTGGGGAGCTGCTACACGTTTGGCCGTGGACATCAGTGTGACAGGTCTTAATCTGCGAGGAGAATCGAGAGCCCAGCTACAGGCGAGGCGGCTGAATATCAAGTTATTCAATAGGTGGCAGTTTGGGAAACTTTAAAGTTTCCCTTATGGTTTCTAGAGAGGTACATATTCATAAATACTTTTCAGGGCCCCAAAAACTACAACCCAGTTCAGTAGTTACCACATCGCTGCGACGAGGACGATTGCCGCTCCTGCTGCTCTGCTAGTGCCACTGCTTCTGTTAATGCTACTGCTCCTACTGCTGCTACTACTACCACGACGACGACTATTACTACTAATAATAATAATAATAATGAAATAACACTACTAGTAATAATAATCATAGCAATAGTAATACTGATATTACTCACAATAATAATGCGTCTGCTACTACTACTACCACGACAACTCCTCCGGCGCTGCTACTGCTACTACTACGACAACTGCGATTCCGACTGCGACCACTGCCAACACTTCACTTCTCTCCAACTGCTACTACTTCTGCTGCTACCCCTGTTGCTACCAGTTTCGCCCTGATGACTATACACGCCAACATAATCCACATCACAATTTCCGTCTTACCCACCATCAATGAGGAGTGCGATAGACTATGATAGCGCATGATCGCCAATTTGTCAATCAAGAGGATGTGTGAAAGCATTGGTAGTTTCTGAGCTTGAAGGTCCGTTGTCTGAAGACATCTTCATGCCGTCAGTCAGAAGCATGCACTGTATATTGACATTTATATCTTCCTGGGACACTGGCCCCGAGGCCGATCTGCTCGCAGGACCACCCCGGTTACCAGGCCTTGGTGCGGTTGAGAGCAATCTTTTGCGACATTGCGATGATTGATCCAGGGTCGGACCTAGGTCCTGTGGGGGCTGCCATGTTCTGCCTTGGGCCGGAAGTGCAGAGTCCGAGCATGACATCGGAGAGGTAAGGCACACCGAGTCGTGTGGATGAGACTGCGGGCATTCTAGAGACATGACGTGCACAGCGCAGCGGCTTGCATGTGTAATCCATAGCCGGTGGTGTGAGCTTGGCGTCAAACCAAAGCTCACGGACCGGTTTTCTCAAGGAATACGTACCCCTAGACTGATTCTTTCCTTCTGCGTCGCTTGACTTCGAGGCCTCCACGGTGGCCACTGCTGCCCTGAAGCAACTGCTTACCAAGGCACCGGTGGACTCCGCAAGAGTATAATCGTACTTTTATTACTGGTACATTGCCATCAATCATGAGTCAAGACTGTGAGACGGTCACGCATTTGCTGTTGCTGCTTCTGGGTGGGAACGTGCTTCGCCTGGAATGCTCAGTTTCTTGTCGGAGCCACTCCTGATGACCCCGGCAAAATCAAACCGAAGCACCTCATACACCACATTTGACTGCGCGAAATTCATACCTCGAGGCCCGGGAGGATAGGCCAGATGCCTGTGGAGCGATGCACCTCGAGTGGTTCAAGACGGCCTACGACAGGAGCTGCGAGTTGACGGTAGAGGGCCCCTTCAATCTTCAGAAAGGGCTCGTTCACACATCCACCCCTGGTGCCTTTGCCTATTACACGATTAAACTACCTGGTATGTACGGGGCGCCCAAAACGGCCTTCGTGTCCACGCGTTTCAGGACACTGTCGGAGACACTTATCTGATATTTCTGCTTCTCAGCAACACATGATGCAGGATACTTGTGAGTTACTTGTGCGTCTTCTGAGTATTGTCCAGTCCGATGTCCTAGAAATGAAGGCTCCGGGGATTTAGGATGCACTAACACATCAGCCTCACAGGTCTCGCTGGACTAATCCTAGGAAGCTCGCATCCCGAGACCCTCGATCCGGCCTGTAGCCCTTGGTCGTCAGGGCAGCATGTAGCCCGAGCCATCAACTAGAGACGTCGAATTGACATCTAGCTCAAGGCTAAAGCCAAGTCAATGCGCCAATATGGCAGGAGCCTGGATTGTGGGCGGCTGAGATCCGGGCTGCCTTCGCATGTTCGATGTTGCGTAAAGCCTTGGCATTCGAGTGAGAACGGCTGTTGGGGCTTGTCACCAACTTGGAGCTTCTACTGAGTTCAGTGGCCAGAGGACGTCCATCTTGCTTCACCTAGAGAGAAAAGACTCTGTCAGACCATTCGGGAATGCTGTCAACCTCCCGAGGGTGGCACGGACGCGACGCTACCACTACCGTCTCGGGAGTGCGCCTGCTGGGTGCATGGGACCAGGCTCCCTACTGCTACGCTGGCAGTGTGGGATTTGGGGCTGCGCTACATCAGACAGATCTGAAACTCGAAATCAGCGAACTCCCAGCTTCAAGCCCTATAAAAAAAGTGTGAAGGTCGGTCTTCACAGGGTTTCGCGAAGTCACACACGATTCACGGGTTTTCTGGTGTCAGGCCTGAGAGACTGAGCCGTGGTTCTGAAACTGTGGGATTTAACCAGAGCGGGGCTCCGAGTGTCGGAGTTGTCGTTCACTTGCTCGACCCCTGCAAAGTCTCGGCTCCCCAGAGACTCCAATACCCCTTAATTAAGGAATATACCTTAAATCAGATTAGGGGTCCTACTATAATTTAAGGTATATTCCTTAATTAAGGGATATTGGAGTCTCTGGGTCACGGTCTGTCAATCTCGCTGGCCTGAAGCACCCCGAAGCTAAAATCAGCGAGCACCACCTACAAACATGGTGAAGCATCATCGTAGTCGTAGGCAAAGGAAAAGACCGAGCCTTTCTTATGTACATACCAGGGGAGCTCGAAGCTTTCTTCGAAATGGTGGGGAATGTCCGACGCTTTTGCCAGGTGATTCCTCCAACGCTTCGTGCCAAGGCTTCCTGGCGCAGACATACCCTAACCCCCCAGGTACCTACTATATAAGGCCCTAGGGGCTCTAGTGCCCTACATTGTAGGTACCTGGGGGTTTAGGGATAACAGCAGACCAAAGGGTGCGTCGCAGTGATCAAGCCGTGCACGTAAAGTTGCCATCGTACTCTCGGTCCTGTTTGTGGCTCTCATGTCAACACGTTTCTATAAACCGCTACTGCTGCCCGAATCTACTGAAGCATTTGCTGGAAGGCCTTCCTTTCTAACGCATGTTTGAAGGACATGTTCGCTGTTGTTAAATTCTTAAATAATGTGTTGCGAACAGCTGTGCTGTGAAGGCAGGGCGCGCGGCACTGCCTCCCGCAATAGAAGCTGTGACTTGGCCGATTCGAAGGCCTGTAAGGTGCTGGAAATTCGGGGCCGTGGGTCATGGCCCCTGTGAGCAGCCTCATCTCATCGTTGTCGGAGTTGGCTAGAGTCTAGACCTCTCGGATTGCAATGCACGGTTCTTTGCAGCGTCCATCGCCGAAGAAGTGTGCTGACGGAAGTGCCTGCTGGACCCAGACTGCAGACTCGGAAGACTCCAGACCGCACGGTGAAGTTTTTTAAATAGGACCGCCAAGGCCACGGAGCTAGTACAACAGTTCCTTCTTCCATAAAATGTCCTGCATAGATTAAAAACCACAGGCTCAGGCCCGGCCACGGAGGTCATGAGGAAAAGATCTGTTAAAGATATTTAGAAACCCGCATGTCTAAAAATCGTCACCGTAGCGTGCAAAGAAGGAGCCCCGGTGTGTGGTGCTCCCTGAACCGAGGCACAGGAGGAGAAGCGAACGCAGGCGCTTGAAGCGATGAAGGCATCGGTTCATTATTACAAGCATAGAGAGCATGAGTTTTGTTCGGCGTGCAAGATGACCAGACCATGGTTGAAATTCCAGAGGCGACAAGGCAGCCGAGATAAGCCGTCAGGATGTCGCTTTGAGTTTCCATGGATTTCAGATACTTGTGTTCAACAGGTGCCTATGGTTTAGTTCGTTCCCTCGCTTTGGCATTTGGGGGGGATGGTCTCGCCGTAGAACGGCTTTCAGTTGGGCCAAACCGCACAAAGGCCTCTGCTCAGTCTATCATGCAGACTCGCAAACATCCGACTGGGAGGCGAGACCGCAGCGTCTTACAGCAACTGTGCTGTATGGTGCTGTATCAAGCGAATGACCTGTTTTCTGCTGAAAAATATGGGTGGTGCAGGTAGCTAGTCGACTCGGTTTGGTTTCGTCCTCAGGTAAGAGTTGAACGGTGTCAGGATCCCTCTCCTAGCCCTCTGGCCTGGTAGTTTGACCTCCCAGCAAGAGCCCGTCCACGGTCTTGGGGTAGCACAGCAAATGACCTGCCCGCAGATGCGAAGCACAGCCGCCAGCTTGGGCAAGGCGCCGCTTGCTGCGTGCAATGCATGTGTTTCGTCTCGAGATGTCGGGAAACTTGGTATCAGCCAGCTCGTTTACGTGAATTTTTCAGATCTGCAAGCCAACTTCGGAGACAGACAATTGCACCCAGACTGAGTGTGTGGCTGCAAGACTGCATGTCGTTCCTAACCCGGAATCTTAACCCGGAATCACATCCTGAATCCTTAACCCAATTCTCCCTTCCCTCCTGCACTTGCAGTCAGGCAGGCTCGCATCGGAGGCTCCCGCGGCTCTCCGGAAGAGAGCGGCTCGCCCTGAGCTAGGCTTTAGGAACGCTTTTAGTGGGTCTTGCGCACCTCTTAAGAACTCTGTTCCAAGCGAATGGCAACTTATGGATCATGTTGCTATGCGTAGCCACACAGTGTCGTTCTTTAGTTTGTACATACGCACCCATACTTCTGTACGAGAGTTTCCTTGCACAACGACTGTCTACCATTTGCTCGAGGATCACGATCATTACTAAGACGGTTGCCACTCGTGCCAGTACGGGTTGTCGCATTCTTAGTAATATATATATATATATAATATATATATATAAACACACACACACACACGCACATACACATATGTGCGTGTGTGTGCGTCTGTACAGAGATGTGTGTATATGTGTGTTGATCTATCCATCTACGCAGTTTCGATGTCAGCACTTGTGCCGTACATGTTTAGTTTGCTTGTCCATGCATTGGCCCGACAAGCACTGCAAGACCTTGCACGTTATATGTACAGAGAAACATGTGTACACAGATAGACAGATAGGTATTGTGGATAGATAGAGGGATAGGGTTCCGCATTGTAAGTTTCAGCTAAAACATGCCACAAAGCCCTATTCTAACTCTCATATTGCGACCTTCCGCGCATCACCAGGACGCGACCACCAATGTTCGAGCCACTGGAGGCCCGGGATAGGGACGACGACTAGGTACCCGGCTCAAGTCATGTATGGTCATCGTTGTGTTAATGGTTGCTGTTGTTGCTATTGTTGGTGTGCTGGTGTTCAACACTACGAGGATGTTTTAGAGGTGCCATGAAGGGGGTGGTTCAGCCTTCCAGGTTTACCCTTTTGGTCTAGGTTGTGCTCATTACGTCCAGGGCATATGGTCGCGGCGTCATTTGGGCGTCGCTTTAGGCTTTCGAGTTCTACATGTGTGTCTTTGGGGCTTGGGGTGTTTGTCTATAATTTAGGGGCCTAAATACTGACCAATACTATTTTGGGGGTTCCTTATGGTAACTACATAGTATAATATACCCCAAACCCCTATTCTAATTATTAAGGCTCCTACATTACTGTAGGGTGTTGGGTTTTCCTTTAAGGGTTCACGACCGAGGAGTCTCGGAATGTTCCTCGCTTGATCGACTCCAGTTGCTTATGGGGCCAGGGCCACCAGACCTCTTGGGCCCAGAATGCTGTATCCTGGTCTTCCTTCGATCATGTTGAAAGATATGACCGCAGTAACTTCTGACGCTGCACCATGTATGCCTGCCGCTTTTGTCTTATGTGCGTGATTGCACGGAACAGGGATGCAGGTCCAGGTGCAGGAGTATCGATGCATGACACGGGGGTACCTCTGAGACAGCCGCACGTCTTCTAAGCCCGCATGAACTTTATACCCGAAAGCCGAAACTGTCGACTAGCGAACTCCAGCTGCAAAAGAAGCGAAGCTGAAGAAGTCCCGAGCAGGTTTCTGCTGAGCACGGATTTCTGGAGCCACGAGGCCTTGCAGTTAAGTGTCATTTCCTGACCCGTCATCCTCACTCCTTCTCGGCAGGTCTCAGGCTCGGACGAGACATTAGCTTTCGTTGTTGACGCTGTCATGATGTCTCATTGTTGTTACTGTTGGTGTTGTTGCTGTCCTTGCGGTTGTCGTGGTTGTGGCTGTCGCAGTCATCGGCGGCGGTGGTGGTGGTTATGGTGGTGGTGCTGCTGATGCTGCTGCTGCTGCTGCTGCTGATGCTGCTGTTGCTCCCGCGGCTACTGGTGTTGTTTGGTTTCGGTGTTGTTGTTGGTTGTTGGTTGTTAGCTGGTATGTTGTTTGTTGCTGTTGTTGGTTGATGGTTGTCAGCTTCTTGGTGTTGTTTGTTGATTGTTGCTTGTTGTTTGCTTGTCGTCGTTTGTTGCTTGTGTTTAGTTTGTTGTTGTTCGTTGTGGTTTGTTGTTGGTTGTTGGTGTTGGGTTGTTGCGTGTTGCTTGTCGTTGTTTTTGTGTTTGTTGTCTGTTGGTTTTTGTTTGTTGATTGTTGGTTGTCGGTTCCTGTTTCTGTTGCTTGTTGCTTGTATCCTGAGGCTTGCTGTTTGGTGTTTGCTGTTGATTGTGTGTGTGTGTTTTTGTTGTTTGTTGGTCGGTGTTCGTTGTTGGTTTTTGCTGCTTGCTGTTTACTGTTAGCTGTTGCAGGTGCAGATGCAGATACAGTTGCTGTTGTTGGTGGTTGTTGTTGTTGTGGTTGTGGCGGTTGTTATTGTTGTTGTTGCTAGTGTTGTTGGTTGTTGGTGACTGTTGGTGGTGATTGGTTGCGGTTGGTGTTGGTGTTACTGCGCCTTGCTACCAGTATTGTTATCGTGGCTAAACCAAGAACCGCATTGTTTCGAGCCGTGTGGCGTTGGAATGCACCCAAGAATAAAAAGTTCGACCCCCCTAAACCCTAAACCCTAAACCCTAAACCCTAACAGCCCCCCAACGCTGTGACCTCTAAGACTCCAAGACTTCTCCCCGAGTCCGGCGAGGCTTGGGGATGCCAGTGCTGCACGACATCGTCTCCACTGCCGGGAGTCCAACGTGGCGTTCTTCTGGTTGGCTCTTAGGACTTTAACTTTTTGGGTTTCTATATGAAACATAATAAGTAGGCTAAAAGTGTAACTTTTAGGAGGGGTTCAGAAGTCAACCAAGCCAATGAGGGCCCTGACCAGGAAGTCATCACAGATTCAGCTTTCTTCCGCTGAAGCTTCGGTGTCTGGCAGTCTAAGGTTTGAGGTTTGGGGCTTTAGCCAACTATATATTAAGGATTCTATAAGGTATCCCCAAAAAGGAATTACAATGGAGACTATAGCTTTATGAGGGAATTGTAGAAGGAGCCCTGCAAAAGGGGCTTCAAAGGGCTTTATCAGCGGCCGGCAGCGCGGATCATGGGCCTTGTGGAGCATCTTCGACGGTGCTGGGATCTGCCTTCCGAGTTTACAGGCTCGAAGCATTAGAAATCAGCCTTGGTATCGAAGCTTATAAGCCCTAAAGCCCCTAAACCCCTTTCAAACACCAAACCCCATCAACCCTAAACCCTGCCACTCCGCTGACATGCAGCTTGCCAAGGCCACATTCAGTGACTCCGAGGGCGAGGACCGGCGCAGAGCCTGCCCAGAAGCTACATGCAGCTACTCAGTATCAGTACTATACTTTGTACATAGTTGTATATTATCTACATATGATTGATATATGTATATCAGTATTCCTCCATAATATATGTAGATTAGTATTCCTCCATGGAACCGAGTTGGAGCACACGAAAGAACAAGGATGTGAAGCAACGCCCTTCAGCCTCGCAGCTTCGAGGACTTTGTTCGCCCTCGCCTGGCGCTGCTCTGCAGCTGTGAGCCCTCGGAGCACCGGTAACAGTCTTGAAGGCCCCCAGTATTTTCTATATCTATTAGAATCTATATATATATATACACTTATATGCATACTCTCTCTGTATATATATATATATCTCTCTCTCTCTCTCTCTCTAGGAAGTTTTGAGCTGGGTAGTTACCGTTATAGGAGCCTTATAGAAGGTCTATATGTTTTATAGAAGCCTTATAGAATTTGCTTATAATACCCTAAACTCCCCACCTGTAGTTCCCTTTAACTCTAGCAACCTTTGAGCTTCGGGCGGTGGTTTTTTAGGTCTGGAGACTTGCACAAATGCCCTACTTGGGCACTGCGATCATTCACATTCCAGTTTGTGCTGTTTTGCAATGGGCAGGTTGAAAAACTGAGCTGCGGCCAATGCTGGACAAGCACACCAGAACCACAGATGGCAGTATGCAGACATGAGGCACCAGCAAGAGCAGCAGATGCATACCAGCCGAAAATGTGAACCTTGAATGCAGAAGCCACCGTGGGCACGTTTCGCATGATTTGTTTAAGGTTGCATTATGTGTTTCTAAACGACGTCTGTGGACATTAAATCCTTATCGCCACTCAACATTATACTGCGCACAGCTTCCCAGTGAGACTCCGACGTCTGAGGTGTCGTAGTCTGCGATGTCTTCTCCCCCTGTGCGGAAATCATCTACTTATAAGCCGGGTTATCAGTCGCTGAATCTGGTGTGCTATCATCATGGGCAAGACAATGTAGCCTGACAAGGATCGAAGCAGAGGTTGCAGGGTGTGAAACCCAAAGTAATCCCGTAGCGCTCGGCAAAAATCGGATCTGAGATCTTTGTATCTGAATCTGCATCTTGTCGTCGAGCGACACAAGCCTCTCTGAACCTATTGAATCAGCTGCTGCGACTACTACTACTACTAC
>CAJNDV010032148.1:18742-43047 GCA_905221635.1 Symbiodinium sp. CCMP2456 | reverse complement strand
CTGTCACCCTCTTCAACGGACTCGTGCTCGCTGCCGACCGCCTCCCGACTCCCGTGCCGCTCACCGTTCGACAACAACAGTTGTCCCAGGCACTGGACCGGGCTGCAGTCCAGCAGCTCCTCACACCAGGTCCCAACCGTGAGGCTTTTAGAGCCAACCTGCAGCTGCAGCGACAGCCTCGCGCAGGCGCATGGCTCCAGGCCGTTCCGAGTGAGGCGCTGGGCCTTGCCCTGGCCCCGGACATCTTCCGTGTGCTGGTCAAGCTCCGCTTACGGCTCCCCATCGCGTCTGAAGACGTGGCCTGCCCGCTCTGCGATGGGGTCGCGGATAGATTCGGCGACCACGCCCACAGCTGCCCCTGCGGCGGAGACAGGACAAAGCGCCACAACCGGTTGCGCACAGTGCTCGCGGCCCGTGCCCAGGCCGCCGGTCTGCACCCTGAGGTCGAGAAGCCGGGCCTGCTACCACCCCGCTCCGAGCAGGACGGCTTGTCAGAGGACGGGGTCCGCCATGGGAATGGCCGACGCCCAGCAGACGTCTACGTGCCACTGTGGGGCGTGCACGGCCCAGCTGCCTTCGACCTTGCCCTGCACGGCATCGCCTCCAAGGGCGGCGACCACGTCGTGCTTGACTACGAAGCTCACAAGCGCGGTCACCTGCAGACGCAGGATCAGTGCACTGCCCAAGGCCTCCAGTTCATCCCGTTGGTCGTCGCGTGCCGGGGCGGCTGGGGGCCTGCAGCTTCCAAAGCGTGGCAGGCTCTCGCCGCAGCCATCGCGGCACAAACGGGAGAAGCGGTCTCAGTGGAAGCCAACCGGCTCTATGAGACGCTTGCCGTGACGCTGCAGCGCGAGAACGCTTGCGCCGTCCTGCGCCGCCTGCCTGCGTCGGGGCCAGACCCTGGGCCCGCTGCCCTGTTCGTTGAGCCGTAAGCTCTGCATGGCCTCCGCTTGGGTCTGTCAAGCCTCTGCCCCGTGACCGGCTTTCTCTAGTCGACCTCGGCCTGGGTGGAGCAGGCCTGCCCGCCGGTCCTTTCTGTACAGCCGGTTTTCAGGGCCTGCCGCTCCCCCGGGTTTCTTCGACGCCATAGGCAGGTACAGTCGCTTTTGTAGGCGCCTTGCTTTTCGTTTCTGCCTGCGGTGGGCCCCGTTCCCGGCGGCAGTATAGTACAGTTTCTCCCTGCCACAGGCTCGTAGCTGCCTGTGCGTACGACTTGTATATTGTTTAAGCCACTATACGCATAGAGGGGCTTAGTGATCTATCCTCCAGCGATTGCCATGGGGAGTCGACGCAAGTACATCGAAAGAACAGGTGATTGGAGGCTCCCACCATATGAAACGCTGAAACTTTTTGTCGGTGATCACCAAACTACGATTCTGGCCATGATGTATTAAGGTATCAGGCTTTAGGGTTCGGGGTTTAGGATTAAAGGTTTAGGGCCTAAAGTTTGGGGTATATCCTAGAAGCCTCATATATCTGTGGCTGTAGTTTACGTTGCTGGCCTTGCTCTGCGAAGCCTTCTCCGGCTGCTCTTCCGGTCGACCGTGCTTGGTTTTGGTTTCACGACTCTACGACCCAATAAGAAACCCCCTAAACCCTAAACCCTAAGCCCTAAACCCTAAACCCTAAGCCCTAAACCCTAAGCCCTAAACCCTATACCTTCAACCCCGAAGCCAAGCCCTCATCCCCACACCCTTAAGCCTTAAGCCCTGGACGCCTGTAAAGGACCCAGATGTACTGTCAGTACACATGGTCATTAAGGCACCAGAGAGGTAGTTCAGCCTACAACCGAAATCGATAAACTCCTAGAAAACCCTTGTAGTAAGCTTTACCCTAAACTCTTAACCCTAAGCCCTATAAAAACCCAAACCCCTAAACCATAAACCCTATAAAACCCCTAAGCCCTAAATCCTATAAAAACCTCAAACCTCCTAAACCCTAAACCCTATAAAAACCCCTAAGCCCTCCCCTTTGTCAAGGAGGAAAGCCTGCGGGGACGCAGCCGACGCTGTCGCCATTCCAGGCCCTGGCCTAGCTCTCCCCGGTTAAGGGTTTAGGGTTTAGGGCTTAGGCTCTAAATCTCTAAACTCCAAACCCTAAACTTCCCTAAACTCTAACTCTCGAAACCCTAAACTCTAAACTCTAAATCTCTAAATCCTAAACTCTAAATCTCGAAGCCCTCAACTCTAAACTCATCCTAAACTCTGAACCCTGCACTCTGCCCCTCACACCCTACTGTAGGGTGTGGGGGAGAGAGTGTTGATTTGCAGTATAGGGTCTAGGGTTTAGAGATTGTGGGGTTTAGGGTCTTAGGTCTGGGCTGTCATTTCGTTTGGAAGGGTTTTGTAATGGTACCCCCAAGAGATTCCAAAACCTCACCCCAAACCAACTATCCCATCGATTTCAACATCCCTGAACTCTAAGAGCTGTAACCCCTAAACCCTAAAGCTTAAACCCTGAACTATAAACCGAAACCCTAAGCGACCTTGACCCAGAGAGCCCCAAGCTGACGCACACATCCCTGTATTTTTGCAGATCCCTCAGCCTGGGTTGAGAGCTTGGGGGTTTTAGGGTTGCTGCCTCTGTTTTGCTTTTCGCTTCTTGAGAATAGGATTTGTTGAGGGTTCAGGGTTTAGGGAGCCAACACCGGATGAGCTTTGAGTTTATAGGCTGAAACCCTAAAAGGAACAATTGAGTTCGGGTGGTTTGGCCGGCTTGTACGGCGTCGGGTGGTGTTCACAGACGAGCTATTCTGGCATGTGGCAAAACACCGAGCAATCGACACGTCTATGTCGCATATTTTTCGCAACATCACAGCAAATCTTAAACCCTAGCCCCCCAATTATCAAATCTCTTAAACTCTTCCGGTCAAGTTGCACTAGCTGTTATCCGAAGGCCACGGTGTCGGACAGGTCTTTCAGGTGTTAGAGGCGGTTAGCGGGCACAACTTCAGTCCCACGCTTTTGGTTTACAGTTTAGGGCTACATCAGGCCCTGCCAGAACCTATGTCTGCGCAGGTCACAATCTCATATCTGAAAACTAAATGCCTGCATCCTACAGCTGGGCTGCCATTGAACGTCACACTAAGCGGATTGGGGGAAAGGTTTATTTGGACATGACATGGTGGGGAGCAATCCCCAACCTGTTTCACCTTGTCAATGCATGCTGTACCAAACAAACGTAGTTTTACGGCTGCCATGCGCACCACAGCTTGCAGCGTGTCGGCACATACTCGGGGCCGAGTCGAGCCGCTTTGCATCCCAGTAGCTCGTGTATCCCTCCTCTGAAGGGGCTGTCCACCACTTTGGCCTTCAGGAATGGCGGTCATATAAACTTAGGGTTTAGGGGTGCAGGGGTCTTAGTGTCTCTATTATATATATATATATCTATATGTGTATATATGTATATATGTATGTGTTTAGGATTATATAATCCTAAACGCCATTATACAAATATTTATGTATGTGTAGGAGTTTAGGATCCCCGGGGCGTGTGATCCTGGTGCTTGTTTCCCATGTGCATAGGAGACCCTAAACCCGAAACCCTAAGCCCCAAACTCTAAACCCCAAATGCAGGTTTCGGGGCTCCAGCTAGTACATAGATATCGTATAATATACCCCAAGACCCTATTCTAATTATTAAGGCCCTATACTATGCTATAACAGGAATTCCCTCAGAATATATCTTAGTAGAAGATACCCAAAAACCCTATTCTCATTATTGAGGCCCCCATCTTAGGCCCGCCAAGCCTCAAGCCGAGTGCACGTTCCGCCAGACTGAGCCCTTCTTGCACGTGCCGACGCTTCCGCCCGCGACGGCGCAGCTCCCAAGCCGTGGGTGGAGTGGAGCGGCATTCTTGGGTTCCGGCTTCCTCGTGCTAACAACAAAAAGGACCGTAGTAGTACTAAGAAGAAGCAGATATGTATTATACAACGAAGTCCAGAAGCTACAATCCGCAACACTTGAGTGACCATCTCTCTTTCCTGACGCTTCAATTTGCCCGAGACCCTGAACGTCTGCACCCGACGCCCGAGTCACGAAGCTGCAGCATTCTAAACCTGGAGGCGTGAATTAGGGTCTAGGGTTGGGGGATCAGGGAAGCCTATTGTTTTCGGGATATCTTACTATTTTGTGGGGTTTGGTGCTACAGATAATCCCCAAACCCCAAATGCACCCCACCCTAATCCTACACCCGCGACCCTGTGTAACCTTTCTCCGCTTGGTTGTCCAGAGGTGCCAACCTTCGTGCAGCCAGTACCGGCACGGACCTCAGAAATTGCGGCGTACAGATCAAGGCCAGGAGCAAAATGGGCTCATATGGTTTCTTTGGGGTGAGCAGGTGGTGAGTTTAAGATAGGTTGTCTCAAGCCTCAGATTTCACACTTTGGTCAGCAAGTTGGGGCTGTGTATTGACTCCATCATGCGCAGGCACCGCACAAGAATGCATCCCTAAACCCTAAACCCTAAACCCTAAACCCTAACTTTAAACCCTAAACCCGCTCCTTGCATGCTTCTGTTTTGCCTCAGAGCTTCGGTGCATCGCCAACGGAAGAGCAACCCTGGGAATGCAAAGACCCCGTTGCCCAAGGAGGCTTTTCAACTTCTTGAACGTAGGGGCCTGAAAAATTACCAATATGATTCTGGGGTTCCAGAGTATAATTACAGTAGAATATAAACCGAAACCCTATTCTAATTATTAATGACCCTATAATATTTGGGTTCGCCAATTCTCTTGCACGGGCAGCAACTTGGACATGCGTTGCCAACTGGCGTCGAAAAAACTTTTTGCTGCAGGTATCATCAATGTATGATTACTGTCACTAGCGCTAGGTACGGCACCTTGTTCTGTACTAGTTTAGGGTATAGGGCTCAGGATTGCTCTTGTTGCGTTTCTTTTGTTTGAAATGGCTTGGCGCAGGGGTATACTCTTCCGCGCACATGAACACATGCCAGCCCTGATCCAACGAGTCCTCCAAGGCCACAAAACTGGTCGATGGCTGGTTCTAAACCCTAAACCCTAGACCCAAAACCCTAGTGTTGTCGCGGCAACCCCCAAGTCTTTTTAGCTTAGGCTTTAGGCTTCAGGGAGCCATATGTCCTGAAACCCTCATTCTACTCTAATCCACGTATTACAGGAACTCGAAGCGCTAAACTCACATGCCAAATGCCAAGCTCTTCCCTAAAGCCTTCGACCCCCCGGCAGTTTTTGGGCCGACGTCCAAATGCCAGGTGTCTTTCACACCACGCGCCAGCAGCCCGGATTCCCCTACCCATGCAAGACTTCAGGGCGAATCTTCTTCCGCTTCGTGCATGGTTGCTTCCTGCAGAATGCTCTTCAATTGGAGTTCATGAGCTTCAGGGATACATGATTTCAGGATTTGAGGCAGACTCCGGGTTAAACCCGAAACCCTACGGCCCCAATACGGAATGCTACAAAGGATCCCTCAACCCTAAACCCTAAACCCTAAGCCCCTAAACCCTAGATCCTAGACCCTAAACCCTACCATGCTTGAAGAGGGGCCAAAAAGGCGGCCCTTGGGTAAGGGCTTAGGATCTTGCGCTTAAGGTTTAAGGGGCCCCTAAACCCCAAAAAGCCCTAACCCCCTGGGTTTAGGAAACCCTAAACCTCTGGGTTTAGGAAACCCTAAACCCCTGGGCTTAGGAAACCCTAAACCCCTGGGCTTAGGAAACCCTAAACCCCTGGGTTTACGGTTCCAAACCCTAAAAGCCCTAAACCCCTGGGTTTAGGAAACCCTAAACCCCTGGGTTTACGGTTTAACGGCCCCTAAACCCTAAACCCCTGGGTTTAGGATTTAGGGTCTAGCGTTGAGGGTCTATCTAGGGGCGTAGTTCAGCAAAGGCTTGCAGCTTCAGGGTTGTTCGGGCCTAGCGGCTGTAGCGTTTAGTTTTGGGTTTAATTTGGGGCTTAGGGTTCAGGGTCAAGGTTTCGTAGGAGGGGGATCAAGGGTGCGTAGGTTTTCTGTACCCTGAGGGCAGTAAGGTTGCCAGCTGGCAGTGTTCGATGGTGAGTCGGTCTCGATGCCGCACCTTTGGAAGCTTTGATTTGGTTGGGCTTTGGTGGTTCTGGCTTGGTGGATAGGTTGGGGGAGCTCGCAGAATAGCAGTATTGCACAAAATCTGCGCGATGGGGGGCCTACTGATCTGTTTTCTACAGATTTGTTCCGATGAGCTTCTGCCTCATAAGATGCTGGAAACTGCTCTGCTCGCCTGCAACAAGGAGAAAAATTCGAGATGAGCCGACCAGCCAATGCAATAGGACCCAACTGGCAGGAGGCTTGCATCAACTATTTGGTGTTGAGGCTCCGCATGATCACGGATCCTGTCGACGAAGAACAACGAGTGAAGGTGCTGAAGAAGACTTTGGTGCAGCAACAAAGCAAAATCCTTGAAGCTATGACGCGTTTGCAATCCTGGGCTTAGTGCCATGCCCGAAGGCACTGGCACGGAGGCCTTGCCACTACGGAGGATGCAGCTGTAAATTGTTGCAGGATTTCCCGGGTTTCGAACGAGTTAGATCCCGTAGGTTGGAGTGGAGTCTCGGTGCTGCTTCGGGACAGTAGGGTTCACGGTTTACCTGTGCATATCTGTGCAAAACTGGTGGTCCATTGCAGTTGGAGTTCTGTTCATATGTAAGTGTGCTGTTGGCGGTCCTAAGAATCTAAAACCCAGGCCTTATAACCGCAGCATACAACTGCAAGCATCCCCATGCACAGCTATTCCCTCAAAAGACGAAAGCTCAAACTCAGCGCGACCGAGTCTATGCAGCCTGCTCGTTGTGCTTCCCACGAGCGCATCGGCTATCAGGCCAGAAGCTTGGAATTGTTATCCAAGAGGTCAGGAGTTTCGTGTGGGATGCTGCAAGACGTAGCAGAATTCAGCAGCGGTATAACTTTGCAACCCAGAATGGGACCCAGAACACGAATGTATTCATGGTCCGGTTTGATGTGTGCTGATTTACTGCGGCGCATTACTGCGCGACAGTCACCAACCACTGGAAACCACCCAAATCGCACGCAACAGACTCCTAAAACCCTGAATTCCCCATGATGCTACATCCCAAACACCCTAACTCTTTTGGCCACCTTTTTAGTAAACTTGGTGAGCCCAAGCCTTCTGGAGTCCATTTAGCCGCTCTTTCACTAACCCCTTTTGAAACCTTACAGTATAGAGCCCTACAAAACAAACCGTTGTCAAACCCACTAAAGACTCTTTCGAAATCCTACAGAACGTTTTCCCTAAACCCTGAACTCCAAGTCCTACTAAACCCTAGGAGCAAAGACCCCTAAACATTGAGCCTCAAAGCCAACTTGAACCTTTCAGAACAGCCCTAGACCCTAAACACTAAACCCTAAACCCTAAACCCTATTCAGAACAGCCCCTCGTTGTGCAGTCCTTGGCCAGCAATGCATCGGCTCAGGCCCGGCCGCGGCCTTTATTCGGGCTCTGTCTCTGTAGCTTGCAGCTTATAAGAGGTTGGGGTTTAGGGCTTAGCGACTTGAAGGGGTTTATAGAGCTTACAGGGTGTCGGGTTTGACATTTAGGATTTGGGAGTTTTCCAAGACTTCTGTAGATAGTGCGATTACCGTACAGATTTGGAGGCTATATACGTCAGATGAAGCTCGAAACGACTTCAGTTCCTTACGGAAGGGTTTTCACACATGCCTGACGTAGATGCAGTTAAGCTTGCGGATGACGGTCTAGCTGATATATAAGGACCTGAAGAGCCAGTTTAGAGTGTAGGGTTTAGTGATGTTCTTCCATGTTGTTCAGGAATAAATTCAGCATTTAGCAGTGTTTCGCAACCTTACAATTCCTATTCTGTTTATTTCGGCCACTACAACTACACAAGTGGCATGATGACATAACCACAATAGGCTTTTTAGGGCTCTTACAGAACCGTCCATAGCCCACTCAAAACCCTTCACAAACTCCCACGAAATCTGTTCGTCACCAGGGCGGAGCAGGCTTTGGAAAATCGCATCAGGTTCAAGGGGGTTCAATGCAGAGCACGGGCCCGGTCCGGGGATCAGGGTTTAGGGTTTAGGGTTTAGGGTTTAGGGTTTAGGGTTTAGGGTTTAGGGTTTAGGTTTAGAACTTAGGGTTCGGTCAGGACATACAGGGTTTCTGTTTAAGGACAAGGGTTGAGGGCTCAGGGTCTAGGGGTTTAGGTTTCTTGAGGTTTTTTCAGCACAGGCCTCACAGACCCGAAGGTCGGGATCGCTACTTTTCACAGGATCGCCCCTATAGAGTCCCCGAAACCTCATGCTTAAGGGTTCAGGGTTTAGGGTTTAGGGTTCAGGGTTTAGGGTTTGTGGCCCATGAACCCTAAACACTGGACTTAGTATGGCCCCGAAGCCCTCAACGATCATGTCGTACTCCACGCTGAAGTTTCTCAAGCCCTGACTGAACCCGACAGCCTCAACCGCAGAAATCCGGTAGAGACGTTGAGACAGCTCATCTCCACTGCCTTAGCAAGGGCTACAAACACTTGCTTCCTCCTTGCCCTATCTGCCCACTGCGTGACTTTTGGGCGTAGGAAATAACAAGCGCCAGCCAGCTGTCGCAGACATTGGGGCCGGCGCCGCCAATGATGACGCCACAGGCGCATAGCAATCTGCATGCTCTCCACCGGCTAGTTGCAAGAGAAGATTCCTTGAAGGGTTTGCGGCTTGGGGTGAGTAGGGTCGAGCGGTTCTATTTAACGGGTCCGGGCATCGAAGCTGAATTGGGTTTGGGGTTTAGGATTCAAGACCTTGACTTTCGGGCATTCTGGATTCGGTTTTCCCTGCAACCCAATGACTTAGTTCTCTAACACCCAACCTTTAAACTTTTTGGGTTCTTATAACTTAGTAGTCATCTGAAAGTTTAACAGTTTAACCTTCTATTTCCCTGGCTTTTTGGGGAAGAATGAGCGGACCTTGGGTTTCGAGCTCAGCAGCATCGGCTTCGGAAGCCAGATCGGCTCTGCAGGTGTCGCGTGCCTCTGAAGGCATCCCTTTGGAACCGCCAGCTTCTCAGAACACCTCGTGGACCTAAACCCTAAACCCTAAACCCTACACCGGACCTGTTCGATTTTTTCGAAGCTTCGGTTCCCTAAGCCCGAGTTAAAACCAAAACCCGGCCCTGAACCCTGAATCCGAAAGCCTAAGCTCTGAACCCGAGACCCAGCCCTAAACCCGGAATCCGAAAGCCTAAACCCTGAACCCGAAGCCCAGCCCTTAGCCCTGAATCCGAAAGCCTAAACCCCAAAGGCTACGTAGGCTCTGAACCCAGAAGCTGAAGCTCGGGGGTTGGGGGGGGCGGGGGGTTTGGTGTAATCCAGGGGGTTTAGGGTTTAGGGTTATTTAGGGCTTAGGGTTTAGGGGTTTAGTATAGGGGTTTAGGGTTTAGGTCTTAGGGTTTAGGGTTATTTAGGCTTTTGGGTTTAGGGGTTTAGGGGTTTAGGGTTTAGGTCTTAGGGTTTAGGGTTATTTAAGCTTTATGGTTGAGGGGTTTAGGGTTTAGGGTTTAGGGTTATTTACCCATACTATCCCTTCAGCTTCCTGATCGAAAAAACTGTATTATCATGTTCCCCCAAACTCTGCTCCAAGTACTAAGGCTGTTACTAAACCCTAACCCTATATCAGAGGCTTCTGGAAACTAGGGAGATCTCCATCCTTCAAGCACCGGAGGTCCACCCAAAACCTTGTTACTGAAGGATGCTATAATACTTTCTTCGGGCTATGATGATTATGATTTTCTCTCCGGTTTTCGGGCTGCTGAATATGGTTTATGCAGTACTTCATCGCATGTCCTGAAGAACTTGGCTTTTTGGGCTATAGCGGCTACAGGTCAGCCGCGAGTGTCGGAAGTTCGGAGTCGTGCGTCTCGACTTGTATTTGCAGCCTCGCGGCTGACTTTCGTGGGTTTTGTTAAAAAGAATAACTATGATGTGGGCTACCAGTTTTTTACTATAGATCCGCATTCTGATATTTAACAACGACCCTCCTAAACAACAGCCCATTTTTCTTGTAGCTTGACCCTGAGGTTGGCGACGGATGCCCTGCCGAAGGACCGCCGATGCACACGAGCGTAGTTTTTTTTTTTTTTAACGTTTGTAGCGTCGAAGTCTAAGCCCGAATCATCGAAGCGGCACCGTGTTGCGTAATGTGGGGACCACGACTTCAAGAAGAAGCTGCAGATTGGAAGCTACCCAGATGGCGAAGAGGGCTCGCACGTCGGCGCAGACGTGGGCCATGCTAATGGCCAGACGAAGACCGAGTCCGTTTTTTGGAGAACCTCTTGATTGAAGATAATATAGAGGCCATACGAATTAGAATAGGGTTTTGGGGCCCATTATATTGTAATTATAGTAAGGAACCCCTAAAATAGTATAGGTAATCATTTAGGCCCCTACATTATTCGGGGTTGTCCTGAGGCCCTGAGATGGTTCAAAGCGCTCAGCCCTGAAACCTGAAGATGCAGATAGATCCCTACACCCTAAACCCTGAACCCTGAACCCTACACCCTGAACCCTGAACCCTAAACCCTGAGCCCTGAACCCTAGACCCTGAGCCCTGAACCCTAAACCCTAAACCCTGAACCGTAAACCCTAAACCCAAACCCTCAAGACCCGATCTCCAAACTCGTGACCTTAAGCAAGCCTCCAAAGAAAGTTGGGGGGGAGCTTCACGTCTCCTTGGCAAATTACTCCGATTCGCATGACTGCATGTAATGTGGGTCTCTTCATGGGGTCAAGCTACCAAGTGACGAAGAACTATGCTTCGGGGAAAAACTGGATGAAGGGAAACAGCAATATCTTAGGGCTCCGAGATATTCTGATGTCATAAGACACACCAAAACCAAAACCGTTTTCTCATTCTTAATGCCCTCCTACACCCAAGCCTCGTTCATGTCTGTTTGAGCCCTTAAAAAGGCCGTTGTTCGAAACCCTATTAAACTCATCAATCTTGAGGCGCCTATATTCCGCAATCTCAGAAGAGGAAACGGGTCTTTGCCCAGCTCGGTCAGATCACATCCCTAAACCCTAAACCCTAAATCACGAGTTTTCCGCTTAAGGCTGTAATTAGGGTCTTCCGAGATATCTATTCGAATTTCAGGGTTTTATGAGGGGGCTGTAGGGTTGATTGGGTTTTCTATGGTTTTTGGATATCTACCCAACGAGATGAGGTTAACGACTGCTTTTGAAGTTCTCAGGGTTTTTGATTGAAGAACCCTAAACCCTGAACCCTGAACCCTAAACCCTAAACCCTAAACCCTAAACCCTAAACCCTAAACCCTAAACCCTAAACCCATGATAGACTTCCTGGCTTCGTTGTTAGCATGTTGTGTGACCTGCAGCTTTGCTCCGAAGCCGATTATACCTTACAAATCCTATGATCCCTCGGGTTCCCTTTATAAACCCTAAACCCTAAACCCTAAACCCTGAACCCTGAACCCTAAACCCTAAACCCCTAAACCCTAAACCCTCTAGCCCTTCAGGCCCCTGTAGCGGCTTACTTACAGCCTTCACCTTCCTTCGGCCCTGAATTCGCTCGCCTTCTCCGTAAAGCACTCGACAGCCAGATCCGGAAGGGCTACACGGAGATGGTACAAAAACCGGGCTGGACCCCGTGATAAACCTCCTAAAAATCCATACAGGACCCCGTTGTATAACCCCCAACCCTGTACCCTTATCTGGAACCCTAAACCCTAAACCCTAAACCCTAAACCCAAAACCCTAATAAACCCATATAAAAGGCCCCCTTTTACAACAGCTCACAGACTTGCTGGAGCCATGCCTAAACCCTAAACACTAAACCCTAAACCCTAAACCCTAAACCCTATAAACCCTAAACCCTAAACCGAGCCATGTTCCGCGCATCGCTGGCTGCGCTGTTGTCGACTCTCAGCTCCGCGGCGGTGGCAAAGCGAGAAGCAGCCTCTGGGCTGCAAGGGATTTAGGGTTTAGGGTTTAGGGTTCAGGGTTTAGGGTTTAGGGCTGCAAGGGATTTCGGATTTATGGCTTAGGGCCCTACCTACCTATCTATCATACATTTCAATCAGTCTGTCTGTCTAGCTCTCTATCTATCTGTCTATTTATCTATTTATCTATCTCTCTCTCTCTATCTGTCTATCTATCTTTCTTTCTGTCTGCATACATACATGCATGCATGCATACATACATCATATATACATATATACATATATACATGTACATGTCACACTTTGAATACAAAAGATGAATAAATAAGAGCAATACGGGTTCATATGGGTTTGGGGTTTAGTGGGTTTGGGGGTTCAGCGGTTAGGGTAGAGGGGGATGTGGGCCTCGAGAGTTTAGGGCGTGTTTGTTGGGGTGTGGCATTCTCTCAAGGGGCCCTTGGGGTTATTTTGGGGCTTTATGAGACCATAGAAGGGGTAGGTAAGGGTTATATAGGATATTAGGCTTAGGCGTCTCGTCTAGGGGTCCCTCCTATAGTCCCTTAATTCTCAAGAAGCATGGGTTCCGAAGCCTCTGTGCACTCGGAGTGGCTTGAGGCAGTCGCGCTATGTCGAGCGCGCAACTTCTGAGGTGGTTCGGTCTGGTGGACGATCGGAAAAGGACGCTAATGTAGTGGCTTTGACAATGAGAACAGGGTTTTAGGGCTCCTTTATAGTTGAAATATATAATAAGGAACCTTAAGGAATAATATTGGTAGTCTTAGAGCTTCTATACTACTCGTTTGCAGTACTAGAGTGGCAGGGCCACAAAGGAGGCCAGAACAAGAGGGCTGTCTTGCGCACCCGAAACCCAAACACCCTGAACCCTAAATCCCAGTTGCTTGGACAAAACCCAACAAGATTTATGACTTAGCCACCCTGAGTTCTGAGACACCACAAACAAGTGTATTTTCACGCTATGTAAACCGTAGCAAAGGATCTAAATCGAGCAAGGTCGGCTGGGCTTATGTCGCCGACCCTGTCACCAAGCGCCCTGACTGAGTGCAGGGGTTTGCTTAGGTTTCTGGTCAAAATTCGCACGAAAGGTGTTGCATGCTGTGAAGAAATCTTTGAACCAGACAGAGAGACAGCGAGACAGAGAGACAGGCGGACAAACCGACGGAGAGAGAGAGAGAGAGACAGAGAGAGAAACAGAAAGAGAGAGAGAGAGAGGGAGAGAGAAACAGAGAGAGAGAGAGAGAAACAAAGAGAGAGCGAGAGAGAGACAGAGAGACAGCGAGACGGAGAGACAGAGACAGAGAGAACGAGAGACAGAGAGCCAGAGAGACAGGCGGACAAACCGAGGGAGAGAGAGAGAGAGAGATCCATGTGAATAGTCTACTATACATGTCCACCCGGACAGACAGACTGGATCGAGGCCTGAAGACTCTGCAAGTTGGCAGGACATCGCCTTCGAGGCGACATTCGGCTTAGTTGTTCTTAGTCTGCTTCGCTCCTAATCGAACAAAGGCGCGAGCCTGGGCAAACCAAAGCATGTGAACAGCCTTGGTTTAGGGTCAGGGTTTAGGAAAATCCCTTTAATCTCTAATCTCTGTCCTAGGTATCAGCCTTGCTAGCACCCAAGAGGATAGTCGAACCCTATGCGACCTGGAAGAACCTTAGATCACAGATTGGTGCATGTTGCGGATGAGGAATGAGGGCTCCGAGTCCACCGACCTCTCCGATCCTGATCCGAAAATACACCCTAAACCCTAAAAGCCCTAAAAACACCAACAACCCTAAACACCCGAAAACCCTAAAAACCCTAAACACCCGAAAAACCCTAAAAAACACCCTAAAAACCTTAAAAACCCTAGAAACCTTAAAAACCCTAAACCCTAAACCCTCCAAAAACGAATCCGCCACGCACATCCCCGCCAACCTGGAAGCCCTCCCCTGCCCTCGACGATGAGGCCACCCCGCAACGAAGCACGATAATATAAGGGGCCTACATAACTACCTATACTATTTTGGGGGGTTCCTTATTTTAACTAGTATAATCTATCCCAAAACATTGTTCTAATAATAAAGGCCCCCCCCCCCCATATTAGACCCTAAATCCAAAACCCCAAAACCCTATTCTAATTGTTAAGGCCCCCCATCTTAGACCCTCTAAACCCAAAACCCTATTCTAATTATTAAGGCCCCCGTATGAGACCCTAAACCTTAAACCTCAAAATCCTATTACAAATATTATTAAGGCCTCCCATATTAGACCCTAAACGCTAAACCCCAAAACCCTATTCGAATTATTAAGGCCCCCAGTTTAGACCCTAAGCTCAAAACCTCAAAACCCTATTCTAATCATTAAGGCCCCCCATATTAGACCCTAAACCCTAAACCCCAAGACCCTGTTCGAATTATTAAGGCCCCTAGTTTAGACCCTAAACCCCAAACCCCAAACCCTGTTCTAAATATTAAGGCCCCCTTATTAGACCCTAAGCCCTAAACCCCAAAACCCTATTCGAATTATTAAGGCCCCAGTTTTAGACCCTAAACCCCAAACCCCAAAACCCTATTCTAATTGTTAAGATCCCCCATATTAGACCCTATAAACCCAAAACCAAAACCCTACTCAAATTATTAAGGCCCCCATATTAGACCCTAAATCTTAAACCCAAAACCCTATTCTAACTATTAAGGCCCCTACATTACGCAACCCTGAGCTGTCCCCTGGTGAGGCGCTGGACATCCTGGTGGTGGGGCCTGTGGGGCTGCAACATTGATGCTCGGCTTCATTTCAGGGGTTCAGGGGTTTAGGGGTTTGGGGTTTGGGGTTCTAGGGGTTCAGGGTTTTAGGGCTTTAGGGGTTCAGGGTTTTAGGGGTTTAGGGGTTCGGGGTTTAGGGGTTTAGGGGTTTAGGGGTTTAGGGGTCTACGGTTTTAAGGGTTTACGGTTTAGGGATTTAGGGTTTAGAGGTTTGTTTATTGGCAATCTGCCCGAAGCCCAAACCCCAGTCGAGCGAAGACCTGGACCCTAAACCTTACAATCGTGGAGCAGAGATCAGCAGGGAGCAACAGAAGCCCTGAACCCTAAAACCCGAAACCCTAAAATTCTAAACCCTAAACCCTAAAATTCAAAACCCTAAACCCTAAAATTCTAAACCCTAAACCCTAAAATTTCTAAACCCCAAACCTTTAAATCGTTAAAGCACATAAAGGCTGATGAACTGTCGGGCTGAGGTAACAACACCCCGGCGATAGCGAAAGCCTTTCCCTGGCGTCCGCGCTTTCGCTGCCAGGATGGGGGCTTAGGGTTTAGGGCTTTTAGGGCTTCTAGGGTTTAGGGTTTAGGCTTCTAGGGCTTAGGACTTTTAGGGTTTAGGGCTTTTAGGGCTTTTAGGGTTTAGGTTTTGAGGGTGTAGGGCTTTGGGGTTTCGGAAGGTTTCTGTAGGTGCCTTATGGGGTCTCTATAAGGGGTTCTATACGGGTTCTATGAGGTTTTTATAAGGGCTTCTATAAGGGCTCCGTAAGGGTTTAGAGTTTAGTATTTTTAGGGTTTAGCGGCTAGGGTTTTAGGATTTGGGGCTTCGGGGTTTCGGGTTGAGTTGGGACGTCCAGGGTTTGCGAGTTTAGGCAGTTCGGGTTTCCGGGGGCTTGGAGTTGTGTGTGTTTGCTGTTTTTGGGCGTAATAGAGGGGCTTCAATAACTACCTGTACTCTTTTGGAGGTTACTTATTATTATAATATAGTTATTGCACAATCTATCCCAAAACCCTAAAATTCTCAAGGCCCTATGAGACAGAGGATGAGTGGCCCTTAGGAAATTCCGAATTCTCACATTGCAAGGGTTTAGGGTTTGACGAGTTTAAGGCTTTGGGTTTAGGGTTTTCATCCCTGTCAGTTGCGGGTTCCTTACTGGAGAGATGCTTCATTTTGTTTCCATTCTTGGAGTTCAATACCCTCGATTATAAGGTCGAGGTTGTTCATTTCCTGTTCGGGCTTGAAATGTGGGACTTTCCGAGAATAGGGGGTACCTTAGTTTGGGGTCCTTATAATAAGGATCCTACTATTTAGGGTACTATATTAGGGTCCCCTATTTTCGGAAACCCCCATGTGTCTGTAGAGTCCAACATCAATGGTTCCTTGCAGGGGGTCCCCATCACTAATCTTCGTTTTTCCTCACGCCAGGGAGTTCTGGAGCCTCCGGGAAGGAGCTAGTGATCCATATCCTTCCAGTACATCCCTAAACCCTAAACCCTAAACCCTACACCCTAAACCCTAAACCTTAAACCCATAATGTTGCCCGTAGTACGGGTTCACAGAGATTGTCGTGTTTACGTGCTTGGGTGAGCTTTGCATGCGTCGAACTGACCTCCGCCATGAGTCAAAGCCCTGGCTCTGTCAAAAGTCGGTTTCAGGGTTGTTTTAGGATTCCGGATTAAGGTTTAGGGTTTAGGGTTTAGGGCTTAGTTGGACTAGAGTTGGCCCACGCTGATGACTCCTGAATCCCACAATCCTGTTCAAGCAGAAGTCGAGGGTGCAGAGCTTCTTGCTTCTCCCGAAACTGCACCTGGTGCCCTAAAACTCCGTGGATGTGGCAACAGCAGCAGGAGCCCTACCGGCGCGGTAGCTTTGGCGTCGCAGTGCCTCCGCTTGCACTAGCCATGCGTTCCGGGATAGGAGTATCATGTACAGAATCTTATCAGGGTTCCATAAGGAGTATCCTAAACCCTAAACCCTAAACCCTAAACCCTAAACCCTAAACCCTAAACCCTAAACCCTAAACCCTAAACCCTAAACCCTAAACCCTAAACTCTAACTTATGAGTACACTTTCTGAAGGCATAACTTGTCTAAAGTATATGAACCGCCGAGCCCTGTTCTAATACTTGCAGACTCCGGGTTCACTGTTGAGGGTTCCCTGGGTCCGCTGCAACACGAACATGAAGGGGGGCCGAACGGAGTAAAGGGGCTCGAAGTTCGAAGGAACTCATGCTTATGGTATAAGGTTTCGGGATTTTTTGCTTTCGGGTTCGACCCTCTCCTTCAAATGAAACACGCAGTTTGAGAGCAGCATGTCTTCCTTTGCTTCCTGCTCACCTTCACAATAATAGGACCCTGAACCTGTGCTTATGCTTCTTGTGCGGGGCGGCGAAAGTGCCTAATCGAAGACGGCGCAGAATCCTGACTAATTGTACCTACCACACTAAGACCCCCCCAAGCACGATAAAACCCTGGTAAACCCTTTAGAATCCTGTTAAACCCCATAAACCAAGCTTCTAAAACCAAACGAATTTCAGCTTTTGCAAGCTTTTTTAGACCCATGAGCCCAATGCGCAGCCCCTATCCCTAAAATTCCAGGATGCCTTTCGACCTCGCTTCGACGCTCTGCTAGCCGTGGCGCGGCAGCGGTGGCTCCGCAGCAAGTTCAGGGTTTAGGGTTTAGGGTTTAGGGTTTAGGGTTTGGGGTTGGGGGTTTAGGGTTCAGGGTTCAGGGTTCAGGGTTCAGGGGTTTGGGTTTAGGGTTTCGGGTTTAGGCTTTGTAGTGTCACGGAATTCGGGTCCATAGTCGAAAGCAGAGTTTAGGATTTTGGGACTTGGTGTCCAGGATGAGGTGCAGGACTTTGGTTTTCAATTCCGATCTAGAATGGATATGGGGGTTTCCGAAAATTAGGGGTCCTTACAATAGGGATCCTATTATTTAGGGTACTATATTAGGGTCCCCTATTTTCGGAAACTCCCATATGGGGTTACGCAGATGTCTTGCCTCTAGAGGGGTACTCTTTATGCATCCAGGGCTCCTTGTTGCAAGCCACAGTGCTGCTAAAATATCAAGGCCCCCCCAAAGCACTTGTTATCAATGCCTAAACCCTGAACCCTAAACCCTAAACCCTAAACCCCAAACCCTGAACCCTGAACCCTAAACCCCCAACCCCAAACCCTACACCCTAAACCCTACACCCTAAACCCTACACCCTAAACCCCAAACCCCAAACCCCAAACCCCACCCTAAACCCTGAACCCTAAAGCCTAAACCCTGAACCTTAAACCCTGAACCCCGAACCCTGAACCCTAAACCCTAAACCCTAAACCCCAAACCCCAAACCCCACACCCCAAACCCCAAACCCTGAACCCCTTTGTCACTCCCGGAAAAGAGCCAGAAGTTGAAGAATCGCTAGGAACGTCCAGGAGCTGAGATTACGGGTTTCGGGCTCAAGGGGTTTAGGGAGGATCGAAGGTCTAAGGCTTCAGGGGCTTACGGGGTTTAGGGGTTTTAGGGGTTTGGGGGTTTTGGTTTTAGGGGTTAGGGGTTTTGGGTTTAGGGGTTTGGGGGTTTGAAAAAGGGGTTTGGGTTTAGTCGAAGAGCCTAGAAGGATTGAGGCTTAAGGGGCTTAGGGTTTAGGGTCTAGGAGCGTTAGCTCGAAGCCCTTCTAGAATTCACTGGAGTGGTGGGGTATTACACCGGGTTTGGGATTTAGGGTTTAGCGTTTAGGGGCCCTGTTACCATGCGATGCACGGTCTTTAGGTTCATGTGTTGCGCCTTAAATCAGAACCACCCTAAACCCTAAACCCTAAACCCTAAACCCTAAACCCTAAACCCTTGACTTTGTATGGGGCCTTGGCTTGTAAAGGAACCCAAACCTCCAGATCATGGCGGCGCAGTGGTATGCGAGCACCTTGCCTGGAAACTGTGGTGATGAGTGAGACATTGCACTCCATAAAAATTGGGCCTTTCTCTTCTTCCAATAGCTGGCAGTTATAGGATTCGCGGCTTCAAACACAGCAGGGTTCGATGCTCCTTCTGCTCATCAGCACAGAGAACCCTGAACCTTCAACACTTAGGGTTGTTGAAGCCTCTAAACGATTGAAGCCCGATGCCGTAAAAACCGTAGACTGTCGAGACCCAAAGCCTAAGGAAGCCCTTAGACCGTGAACCACGAACCTCTAACCACCGCGAGACCTCAAGCCCGAGAATGTCCGCCTTGCAGCTCTTTAGGGTTTAGGGTTTAGGGTTTAGGGTTTAGGGTTTAGGGTTTAGGGTTTAGGGTTCAAGACCAAACAACGCTTTAAATCTTTTCATGGGAGACGGTCCAAAACCTTTCCAACAAACTGTGCAAAGCCTTATATCACACGATCTAAAACCTTTATGAACAAAGCCTCCCGACAAAGCCTTTACCAAACCCCAAGCCCTCAAGACCTGAAAACCTAAACCCTAAACCCTTAAACCCTTGACCCCTAGACCCCTAAACCCCTAAACCCCTAAACCCCTAAACCCCTCAACCCTATACCCTAAACCCTAAACCCCTAACCCCTAAATCCCTAAATCCCCCTAAACCCCTCTAAACCCCTAAACCCCAAGCTGCGAAGGTCACCTGATGGAGCCCTTTGGGGACTGGGGAGGGTCCCTGCAAACCCTCGGTGACTCCGAGGTGCTCGGGGCTTTTTTGGGGCAGGTTAGGGTTTTGGGGCTTTAGGGCTTTGGGGCTTTAGGGCTTTTAGGGGTTTAGGTGTATTTAGGGGGTTTTGGGATTCTGGGTGTATTTAGGGGGTTTTGGGGCTTTAGGGCTTTCGGGTTTTGGGTGTATTTAGGGGGTTTTGGGGCTTTAGGGCTTTTAGGGTTTTGGGTTCATTTAGTGGGTTTTGGGGCTTTAGGGCTTTTAGGGTTTAGGGTGCTTTTGGGGGGTTTTGGGGCTTTAGGGTTTCGGGTTTGTGCAGGGTTTTAGGGTTTCTGTCTTTGGGTTTAGTGTTTAGGCCTTCAGCAGGGGATTAAGTTTTAGGACTTAGGGTTAGGAGGCAGTAACAATATGAGATATCTATACCACAAAACTCCTTATTACAGTTATGGAATACTATACTCCGCAACCCAATTCTAATTATGAAGGCTTCTGCATTACGACTTCGGGGTTCGGGTTTTCAGGTTTTTGGACTTACTTACGCCATAGGGTTCATACTTCTAGGGTTTAGGATTCTGGGTTTAGGGTAGCGTTCAGGGTTTTGGGATTTTGGTTTCAGGGTTTAGTGTTTTTGGGGTTTGAGGCTTAGGACTTAAAGGGCTCAGGGCTTAAAAGGCTTCAAGTTTAGAGTTTTGGCCGTTGTTTTCGGGCCCTTTGGGTTCGTTTGGGTCCTTCCGGAGACCGTCCGTGGGTGGTTGGGTTTGTTGAGGGTGCAAACCAAGAACCTAAATTCGTTCTCTTGGTTTAATCAGATCCAGCCGTATATTTAGGATGCTACAAGCCAATAACTGGCGAAACAAAGGAACTACAATGGAGACTATAGGTAGACCTTAAATTGTAGTTCCTTTTTCTTGGTTGCCTTGCGCTCTTATCTACTAAACCAACCCGAATCATAAACCCCTAAACCCTAAACCCATAGATTAGATATCCCAGGAAAGGTATCACAGTTTGTTCCGGTGCAGGTGGGGTATGTCGAACTTACGTCTCGCAGCCGGCGGACCTTGCACGTAGTGCGTTCGGAGAGCTGCGCGAAAAGCAAAGGAAACTATAGGTGGGGAGTTTAGGGTATATAGGGCTTCTATAAGGCTTCTATAACCCTAAACCCTAAACCCTAAATGTCCAGAAGATTCTGCGTGATCAGTTGGTGTTCTCGTCGACATTGCGGGTATTTGGGCAGTATGTGGCTCTCCGGTGAGATGCAGCGCGCAGAGATGGGACGGCAGCTGTAAACCCTATAGACCCCTAAACCCTAAACCCCTATAAACCCTAAACCCCAAAGCTCTAAACCCAACAGACCCCTAAACCCTAAACCCCTGCTTCGAAGGGAACGCACGCCGGCGCCAGGCCGAGTCCCACTCCAACCAGGCCAACGAGCGCCCGAAGGCGCTCGTTGGAAAGCTCAAGGAGCAGATGGTTTAGGGTTTAGGGTTTAGGGTTTAGGGTTTAGGGAGTTCCAGGCGGAGGTGGGCTCCATGGCGTCCGAGGCGGGCACAGCATTCCACCCGGGTCTCTTGATCTTGGATCCCAGTCAGGTAGAGCACTGGGAGCGCCAAGCCGAGGGGGGAAGCGGTGCTGAGGCGAGAGCGACACACAGACGGAAGGGGGGGGGGTCGGTGACTTGTTCCCCATCTATGTTTAGGGTTTAGGGTTTAGCCCAAGTAGGTGCTCAGTACAAGAGTCACAGCAGCGTCGAAGCCTCTTTTTTTAAATTCCGTGAGGCCCAACATCGCAAGTTGGAGCATCTCTACTTCATCTGAACGAAATACCAAAGCCCGTTGCCTACACTGTAGACCCTAAATCCTAAGGCCCAAAGCCAAGCCGTGCCTGTAGTTGACTGGTGCTCCCCCGATGGAAATCCCAGTCCCAATGTCTATCCGAAACCTTGGAAGGAGCAGCTGGATGGCTTCTTGGCGGCTGGGGTGGTGAGGGGTTCAATTAGGTTTCATAAGACGTAGGTTATAAGGTGCTGTCATGGCTATATAGGAGTATAGGGGTTTAGGGTTTCAGGTTTGTAGGGGTTTCAATTTTAAGGGTCCGCGGGTCGATGATCTGCTAGTTTCTGGGGTATACCCTTTCAATACGGAGTCGCAATCCTGAGTTGTAGGGCATGTGGCTACAGCTATACTTGAGCTAAGCACTGCAAAGCTCCATCGCAGCAGGGGGCTTTCACGTGTTTCTTTCAATGTGATTTGCTATCCGAGGCTACACCAAAGATGTGAATGCATCTTGGCAATGTTGGCGTGCGTTGGAAGCGCTTGGCGTTTTTTGTTGAGATGCGAATAAGATCCGATTTGCGGAAGCTTGAGTTAAGTAATTGTTGAGGTGATGCATACGAGACCCGGGAAGCGAAGTATTAGAACCCTGATTCTCAAACCCCCAGCCAGAAATCATGAGGAGTTTTGCGAGCGGCAGTGCTTGGCACTTCAAGTGGCATGCCTGTCACGTAGAAAGATGGGTTTATGGGTTGAAGTATAGTAAACCCTAAACCCTAAACCCCAAGCCCAGGCCTTCCTTTTCGAGCAGAACATGACGGGCTACGTCCTCGACTACGAGGGGACGAACGTGGTGCACTGGCGGCTTGGCTGGGATACTACTGTTGATTCGGGTTTAGGGTTTAGGGTTTAGGGTGATACTGTTGATGCAATAAATCGTGCATTACCTTAAGGACCCTAAACTCTAGACTATGGGAATTATGGTGTCTTCCTTGTTATGGGTGATGCAGGGTTTATATCATCAACCGTATGACGGCCACAGTTTAGGCTGCAGGGTTTAGGGCCGCTTCAAAGTTTGGTGTGCGAAGTTTGGGGTTGAGGGTTAAGGGTATCGTTCTGGGTTTCAGAGTTGAGTGTATGCAGTTTGCAGGTGGTATGTGTCTGGCTTCAAGCGCGGCACGGAGGGTTTTGCAGCTTCTGTTTTCATCTTCGTCTTTGCGGATGGAATGTCGGGATCTAGAGTCCAGGAAATTTAGGCCTTTAGGCTGTAGAGTTTAATTTACGCTGCTTGGGGGGTTTTGTCGTGGGCCTCGGGATCTTCTTAACAGCCGGTTTAGGGTGTAGGGTTTAGGGTTTAGGTTTTGGGTTTAGGGTTTAATGTTTAGGGTTTAGGGTTTATTTGGGGGACAGTTTGCATCTCCTTGCCGCAGGTGTTTGGTAAGCTACGTGGACTGGTTAACATTTTGCCCCAGACCCATCTGAGCGTCTCGATCTGGTCTCTCTCGTCTGTCTGTCTCTCTCTCTCTGTCTCTCGACTTTATCACTCTCTCGCTCTGTGTTTCTCCCTCCATCTCCAGTCTAGTTGCACTCTCTTCCCTTTTCTCAGTCTATAAATGTTTTCTCGGTCTCTCTCTCGGTGATTTGTCTTCCTCTCTGTTTCACTCTCACTCTCTCTCACTTTCTCTCTATCTCTCCACCAGGGTTTCAAGTTAGTTTCAAGTTAAGGTCTTTCAGGTTCCAGCTTAGGGCTCGAGTTCACACTCAGGGTTTCCGGTTTCAAGCCGATGGTCGTGGATTGTGAACCTCATCTGTCCCTGGCGGGCGCCCCCCTTTTCTCTGTTGAGCTTTGTCGGCATGCGTGTTTAGTCCGAAATCCCTTCTTTGGATTTTTCTACCGATGGATCCTTGTGTCCAGGATAGGTGCTAGAGCCTTCTTCCGAGATGCCCATCCGCCGTTGTTGTTTGAGGGCTGGGGTGTTCGTGGCTCTTGCCACCTAGACCCTAAAACCCAATCCCTAGATCCTAAACCCTAATCCCTAAACCCTATTCCTTAAACCCTAATCCCTAATCCCTAATCCCTAATCCCTAAACCCTAAACCCTAAACCCTGGCTCCGAGGTACAGTCGCCTTTTGGTGAAGCTCGCTGAAGCCTTCCGCGCCCCTGGCCTGCAAGTCTAGGCATAAATCCCCCAGAGCCCCTAGGCTGTACTATATAGTCCCTACATAATACAGCCTAATATAAATAATATCAAGGCCTGAAGAATTAGAACAGGGTTTGGAGGTATACTATACTATCATTATCATAAGGATCAACCCCCCCGGAACAAAAAAAAAAAGGTATTGGTAATTCTTGAGGCCCCTATGTTAATCCACCAAAAAACAGGATCAACAGGGAAGCGGTCTAAGCGAGCTCCATGGTCTGGACCGCACCTTGCTGTTGGTGGTTTACGTTAGCTTGAGGGCTGGCCTACCCTAAACCCTAAACCCTAAACCCAATAAACCCTACACCCTAAAAGCCCTAAGCCCTAAACCCTTACAGTAACCCTGGCATGTCCGGGATCGGGTTTCTCTTTCGCCTCCTACGAGGGTTAAGGACTTTGGGTTCAAGGGTTTAGGGTTTAGGGTTTAGGACTTTGGGTGAAGCGTTTAGGGTTTGAAACTCTTTGAGACTTAAACCCCAAACCCTAAACCCTAAGCTTAAACCTCTTATGAAGCCAACCGAAAGAAGAACGAGTGCAGGAGATTCCTCAATGTTCAGGGATCTTCCTGAGTTGTTCATGGGCAATTTAGACCCCTGATCAAGCAGACCTGTTTTCTGCGAGGGCCTTAAGTTCTTTACCATAGTCCTGCTTCAGGAAGGGGGTTTATCAATCAGGGGTCTCTACATGAAGGGTTTGGAGCCCAGAGGTTTTGATGTTTCCCTAAACCCTAAGCCCTAAACCCTGAGCCCTAAACCCTAGACCCGAAATCAATAGAACCCTTCAAAGCTGTAGCCTTTCGCCTCCAAGACGCCCCAGAGCTCCGAAACGCTGAACCCTGTATCTCTCGTATATGAGGGTTGCCGAATATAGTACTCTAAACAGTAGGATCCTTGTTATAAGGACCCCCAAATAAGGTACCCTAATTTTCGGAAACTCCCATGTGGCTTGCGGTTTGGAGGGTAGGGTGTCGGCGGAGCGCTGCTTGCTTAAAGCCTAGGATGCGGTGTGGCACTTA
>CAJNDV010032148.1:0-16366 GCA_905221635.1 Symbiodinium sp. CCMP2456 | reverse complement strand
TAAACCCTAAATCCTAAACCCAAGGTGAAGTACCTGATGGGCACCAACTCCCTCACAGACTACGTCTTCGCGCAGACCTACACGCAGGGGGCACTTTGATTTTAACTTGGCGATTTGTGCAGGATTTGCTTGGGCTGTGGAGGGGGGGAAGGGGTTTCATCACGTTGATTGAAAGCCGTTTCGAAGGAGTTTGCCGGTCAAGGCGCTAAGGGTGTGGAAGAGAGTTCTTCGTGAGGGACAGCTGGCATTTTGTCAACGGTCCGGGATTATGAGAGGAAGCATGTGGGATGCCGCTTTTTGCAGCTGCACTTGACCTGGGTGGGGATTGAGGGTTACAAGGATGATTTTCAAAGATGGTTTATTGGGTTGGGGCTTGGGGTTGGGGGTTGAGGGTTACATGGATGATTTTTTGAAGATGGTTTCTTGGGTTGGGCGTAGGGGGGGGGGGGGTGCATGGTTAGAAAATAGAAATGGTCATCACTAACTAATAAAACCCATACCCGGATACACGGCAGCTCCTGAGTAGTTCGAGCTCGTGGGTTAGGTCGCGCTTGATGATTTCCTGGCGATCTTCGACGCGAACAAGGCGAACGCCACACTCTGCAAAGCGGTGTTGGATGCAGAGTTTAGGAGTAGGGTTTGGGGTCTAGTCAGTTTTCTAGCTCTTGTCTGTGGTCAAGGCCCATGCCAAATCCCAAAGTGTTGACTCCGCTGGCCGAAACTCCAAACCCCTCTGCCCTAGACTGAACGTGTCTTGAAAGCCGGAGACCTTAAACCTACCCAAGACGGTTATACTTCTCGCAATAGGGGCTTCTCCAACTAGAAGGGTTCATAAGGGCTGCCAGGAAGGCCTCCATAAAGCATCAGGAATTCTCCATTCCTTTCCACCCAAACCCAAACCCTAAACCCTAAACCCTAAACCCTAAACCCTAAACCCTAAACCCTAAACCCTAAACCCTAAACCCTAAACCCTAAACCCTAAACCCTAAGCACCACGAAGCCCCCAAGCCCGAATACAGGGACCTTTGTAATTACCTATGCTTTTTGGGGGGTTCCTTATCATAGTTATAGTATAAGATACCCCGAAGCCCTATTCTAATTAGCAAGGCCCCTAAACCCTAAACCCTCACAGTAGCCCTTATAACAACCCTTATAGTAACCCTTTAAAGGAGCCCCAAAACCCTGTTCTAATTGTTAAGGCCCCCCCAAACCCCACAGTGCCCTGCAGGGCTTAACCCTAAATCCTAAACCCTTAGGGTGCAGGCTCCAGCCCTGACGGGTTGACCCGACACCGGTCAGACCTGACAGTAGCGGTTGGCAGTTCAGGGTCCTTTACACCCTAAACCCTAAACCGCCTAAGCCCTAACCCCTTAACCCTAAGCCCTTAAACCCCTAAGCCCAAAACCCTAAACCCGCTAAGCCCTAAACCCTAAACCCCCTAAGCCCTAAACCCTTAGCCCCTAAACCCTAAGCCCTAAACCCTAAATCCCCTAAGCCCTAAACCCTAAACCCGCTAAGCCCTAAACCCTAAACCCCCTAAGCCCTAAACCCTAAGCCCTAAACCCCCGAAGCCCTAAACCCCCAAAACGCCCTAAACCGCAAACCCCCGAAGCCCGAAACCCAGGCTTGAGGTCTAGGGTGTAGGGCCCCAAGTCCTACAGGGCCGGGAGTCATTCGGTGGGTTTAGGGTTTAGGGTTTAGGGTTTAGGGTTTAGGGTTTAGGGTTTAGGGTTTAGGGGTTAGGGTTTAGGGGTTTAGGGTTAGGGGCCCCCAAAATAGTATAGGTAATTATTTAGGCCCCTATGTTACACTCTGTATGAGCTCGAAGGCCCTAAAACAAGCAGATCTTACGTGAACAGGACTTAAACCCTAAACCCTAAACTCTGTATGAACTTTAAAGCCCTAAACCAAACGAGCCTTATACAACTGGAGCTTTACAAGTGTAGGAGTTGACTGGCAGGTTTTCGTTGGGCTGCCCTTTGGCTGCAGGGAGGAACGGAATCAGGGCTGCTTAATTCGGGGTTTGGGGTTTATGGTTTAGGGTTTGGAGCTTCGGGTATGATGGCTTGCGGTTTCACAGTCTTGTGGCGGGCTTCGAAGCTGTTGGCTTTTTAAGCTTCAATTAAGTTTTGCCCGCGCTCCTTGTGCATGGGGGGGGGGCCTTTTTCAAAATTGGGGCTTTTAGTTCGGGGTCTAGGACTGGGCTTCGGGCTTAGAGTTTAGAGTTTAGGGTTTAGGGCTTGGGGTTTAGGGTTTCAGGGTTTACGCGTTTAGTGCTGTAGGGTTTAGGGTTTAGGGTTTCGGCGTTTAGTGATTCAGGGTTTTGGGGTTTGGTGGTTTAGGGTTTACCTCTGTTCCAGATAACTCTCCATGCAAAGCCGTGAACCTTGTTGCGCCATGGTGATTCTTGTGTGGCGCAGAGATCCGGTCCCTGTGGGTCGGGACTGCCCCAATGGCATCCTAGTTACATACTGAGAATCTTTGCAGAAACGATAATGATAGTAAGTAATTGCTGAGATGTTGAAGCCTTACTTTGTGCACAACACTGTGTATGTGTAAGCTTGGGACACTTTGCGTGTGCAACGGCCTGCCAAAAACCTCATGTGCGGTACAGTACCTTTGTTGGGACAGCCAGTCTTGTAGTTAAAGACCTTTGGTAAGGAAGCTTTGCTCGGCATCGAGCCTCTATTTAATTTGGTTCTGGAGATTGGCGACAACCTTTACGGCGCCTCTGTGGATGGCAGGGCCGGCGCCGGCACTTTATCCACCGAGGCCCAGAAGTTCAGTTGGGACCTCAGATGACGTTCAAACTGATCGCGCAAGAGGACACCTTGCGGGCAGCCTGCAAGGTGCCCCGGGCTGGAGATCGCTGTCAATTCAACCCCGCGCCGGAAAAAAAAGAAGAAGGCCTCAATGGCTGTGGTCGTGAGGGACCTCGTCGGCTGGTCACGTTCCCAGAAATCTCGCTTGGGTCTTGCGTGCGGCTAGGGCTGCATGCATCCGCGTGAAACTTGGTAGCTCCATCCCACTTGCAAACATCACGTCGAGATTCACTACAATCATCTACAAGCGCTACGCTTTCTTGAAGAACCACCACTCGTGTCCAAGGAGACATGCGCATCTGTAGAGAGAGAGAGAGAGAGCCCCCTAATTTTAGATGATTTTGGGGACTGTTGAAACCGACACCTACTTTCAGGTCTAGGTTCAGTTGAAAGAGTTGAGGGATCCACACAATCCGTGTTTTGAGTTGCTGGGTTTGGAGTATGGCGTGTTGTCAGATTTTGTTGTTTGGTAGCAGGAGATCCTTCAAACGCTACGCTTACTGGAAAATCATTTCTGATGCCCGCGCTAGTTTGAATGCCGCATCTTCCGTTAATCTGGCTTTCTCTACAAGTCGTCTCTTGCCTCTTGCGCTCTCTCTATCTCCATCCCTCCCTCCAGCCGTCCCTCGCTGGCTCTCTCTCTCTCTCTCTCTCTCTGTTCCCTCTCTAGCCGTTCTTCACATTGTGGCTGCTGGGTTGGGTTCTGGGGTGTTACATATTGTATGGTTAGTAGCCTACTATCTAAAGCAACAGGGGATAGAACCCTTTGTCGGTACTACAGGGGCCCAAATAATTACCGACATTATTCCTTGACGGCTTCTTATTGTGTCTTACGGCAAAACAAACCCCCAAGCCCCAAACCCTTAACCCCAAACCCTCATCCCTAAACCCTAAACCGTAGACCCCAAACCCTAAACCCTAAACCCCAAGCCCTAAACCCTAGACCCTAAACCCTAAACCCTAAACCCCAAGCCCTAAACCCCAAAACTCCGAAGAGTTCTGAAGTGTTCGAAACTCCAGGTGGGAGTTTCAGAAAATTAGGGTACCTTATTTTGGGGTCCTTATAATAGGGATCCTATTATGTAGGGTACTATATTAGGGTCCCCTATTTTCGGAAACCCCCAGGTGCCCGGAAGGTTGCTCGTCAACGAGAGCTTGGGATGCCAAGGACCAGGCCCGCCCAGCTTATTTAGGGTTTAGGGTTCAGGGTTTAGGGTTCAGGGTTTAGGGTTTAGGGTTTAGGGTTTAGGGTTTAGGGTTCTGCAACGCAGTTCCTTCTGGTTGCTTAAGCCCCTAGCTAATGTAGGGGCCTAAATAAGTACCTATACTATTTTTTTTGGGCGGGGTTCCTTATTATTCTATAGTATAATGGGCCCCAAAACCCGATTCTAATTATTCAGGCCCTTTTCTTAAACCCCCTGTGAACCCTGAACCCTGAAACCCAAACCCTAAAGCTTAAACCCTAGAGCTCTAAACACTTTCATGGCTAGCAATCGATAGTAGCACTCAGTACTCGCAGACAAGGACGCATGGGAGGTTGTGGGTACATTAAGGGCTGGGTGGAGTTTAGGACTTAGCATTTCGGTCATTAGATTCGAAGTACCGAATCAGTACAGATCTTCTCGAGAGCCCTGGAACCTAAGGGTTTTGGGATTTTAGGGTTCAGGTTGTTGGTTAGCTTGTAGGCTTCAGGTTTCAGCCGCTTATCTTCGACAAAGGACCTTAAGCCTCAATTCTAACTCCCAAACCTGAGAACTAAAATCGTTAAGTTCCGAAATTCCAGCGCTCAACCCACCGGCCCATGCAATCCTCTGATATCTTATAGAACCCTTAGTATAGATCCCTTATAGAACCCTTTAAAATTTCCCGTATAGATCCCCAAAAAGGAACCTAAACCGTAAAACCCTAAACCCTAAACCCTAAACCTGAACCAGCCCTCCGTTGCGGACCCTGAGGTGGAGCTCCGAGATCTCGCAGGTGCCCTCTCAGACGCTGTTGCGCTGAGAAGCTCTTATGGAACACTACCTATAGTCTCCATTGTAGTTCCTGTTTTTGGTTTAACCAATTATATAGTAAGGATTCTATAAGGTATCCCCCAAAAGGAACTACAATGGAGACCATAGGTACTGCTGCGCTTTAATCTGCGAAACTTCTACTTACGATGTTGTCGGGAGGCCTTAGAGGGCCAAGCTAGCAGAGTTTATGCATGCTTGAAGCAGCATTCCCCTAAACCCTAAACCCTAAACCCTAAACCCTAATCCGCTTTGGCATCGAGCATTGTCAGCAGCAGGTCTGGTTGGATGTCGTTCGGGTTTTTTGTGCACCCTAAACCCTGAACCCTAATCCCAAGATTTCTGGTGAGAGTACTGGGCGGAGCGCTTCTCAGGTTGGTCGGTAGAATGCGGAACATCTAGGTTATAGACATGCGAATGACGGGTTTAGGGTTTAGGGTAAGACGGATTGCTGGCTGCCTTCGCAGACAGGGCTTTGACAAGCAAGTTTCAGGTTTTTAGGGGTTCAGTTCAGGCTTCACGAGTCCATGGCGTAGGGTAGTCAACATCCTTATATCCAGCAGTCCTATGCCGTAGGCCCCCCTTGAAGGAGCTCTACAGCCTTTTGCCCGCGAAGTCCTGGACCGTTTTAAAGAACGGCGCTGCATGCTTGAATATTCAAGGTCCTACCGCCACAACTTACGGCTTGTAGGTTTTGTGGCTTATATGTTTTGCAGGTCTTGGGGCTTAAAAGCTTACTGGGGTTTACTGCATAAGGGTTTATCAGAGTGTTTAGGGTTAGAGTGTTCTGACCTTGGCCTAGGCTTTAGGGTTTAGGGCCTTGGCCTTCGCGGCCACAGCTTTCAATTTTAGAGTTCAAGGCTGTGCCGGGTCTTCCAAGGGTTTGACAGGGTGCTATGAGGGTTCCCGAGATTTTATAACCGTTTCTTCTCTAGGGATCCCGAAAAGACGATAAAATGAGTATTTACGGCTTTAATGTAAAAAAAGTGTGTATATATACACACACACACACACGCGCACTTACACGCATTATTGATATCGTCTGTATATTGGGTGTCCCCTGTTTTCTGAGAAACCCATTTGCGTGTGGAGGCATCCACGTGTGGCGGCTCAATAGCGACAATGCGAGCACGATGGCAAAGGACTGCCAGGGCAGGTTGTGCTGTGAGTTCGAGGCAGCGTAGCTGAAGCGTACTATATGCAAAAAACAGAAGGCGTGACGTGAGGAAGATGGCAAGTCAATCAGAAAGAACACCTTTTTATGCATATCCTACTCGCAAGTACTTCGTAGCATCCTCATTGCAAGTACTTCCCGATGCCCTAAGTGCCTCACCCCCGATTTCAAGAAACTTCGTCAATTACCCCAAACCCTCTAAACCCTAAACCCTAAACCCTAAACCCTAAACCCTAAACCTTAAACCCTAAACCCTAAACCCTAAGCCCTAAGCCCTAAACCCCAAACCCTGGCATGAAGGGAACCCCTAGTTGTGGGAAGGAGCCCATCCTTTGTGCTGTAGGCCTTTAGGGTTTAGGGTTTAGGGTTTAGGGTTTAGGGTTTAGGGTGTAGGCCTTCCTGGCAACCAAGCAGCCCGGGTCTTCACATGTCGGGTTTAGGTCGGCTTAGGGTTTAGGTTTCAGGGTTTAGGGTTTGGGGGGTTTAGGGGGTTTTAGGGGTTAGGGTTTAGGGTTTTGGTTTTAGGGTTTAGGGTTTGGGGGGTTTAGGGGGTTTTAGGGATTGAGGATGGGTGATATCGAAACTAGCTGCAAGAAGAACGGCGACCAGCTGATTGTACGCAGACAATGCAGCTATGTCTGTGCTGTTATGAGAGTGATTCGGGGTATGTGGGTCTGGGCCTCACACGGTACATGGAGAAGTGCTCGTATTGGGGTGTTGTGTAGCACATATAGGGCTCCTCGTTTATTTAGTTGTTTTGTGCCTGGGTACAAGTAGTAGCAAGTCTATTGCACATAGCTGCAGGAGAACGTGGTGATGCAGCAGGTACACGACCTCTTCCGCATGGCATCCGACTTGGAGAAGGCTAGTCAGGTTTAGGGTTTACACCCAAACCCTTTAAAATCGTGAACCACAAAACCCCTAAACCCTAAACCCTAAACCCTAAACCCTAAACCCTAAACCCTAAACCCTAACCACAAAACCCCTAAACCCTAAACCCTAAAGCCCGAAAAAGCCCAACGACCTAAAGCCTCAAACCGAACTGGAAGCCTCAGAGTCGTTCAGCTAGGTCAAGGCCCAGCTGCTGCAGTCCTTCTAGTTTGGGATTAATTACCCCCCCAAAGGTTAAGGGGTTTAGGGTTTCAGGGTTTAGGTTTTAGGGGTTTAGGGTTTCAGGGGTGAGGGCTTGGGGTTTGGGCTTAATCCGCAAAATCCAATCCATGATACGCTGCTGCCTTCTCTTTGCCGGTCCCAGCGCTAAGAGCGGCAAGCTGCTTCAGCTGAGGCATTGCATTGGCCCGAAGAGCCCTAGAAAGGTTTGTGAACTCTACAATACCCTCTGTGTGTGTGTGCGTATATATAAATGTACGTGTATACACACACACACACACGTATCTCTGTGTATGTCGGTATACACCTGTCGCAGACCCGGATGCACCAAGCAGCCCCAAAGAGCCTGCAGGGCAAAGCCAAAAGTCGTCACGACTCTGGCCTCTTGTCAATTCGGTCAAACTCGAGGTGTTCCCCGAACCCCTAAACCCTAAACCCTTACCCTCCTATTATCTGGGGCTTCTGGGGGTGTCTTGTGCCTGAACCCAAAAGCTCGTCGGTGTCTGAAAGTGGTTGTAAGAGTCGCTTGAAGAAGCCTCAATAGGTTGCAAGGGGTGTTCTGTCTGCAATTTCCACAGCCTGCCTGCAGCATTCCGCCGTCGTGTTGGGCCTATAGAATTTCCAGTTTTCTCCCCCTTTCCGGCTCTAGTGGCTCCCGGACAGCCCACAGCTTCGAACCCTAGTATGGGATAGAGTATAGTCTTAACATTTTGTATATTATAGTAGTTTATGTATTGCAGTATGGAATATAGCATAATCTTTATACTTGGTATATTATAATAGTTTATAGTGTATTGCAGTATATTGGAGCCGGTGGCTTGTACGCTTTTGCAGTTGCCTGTGTAAGGCTTTGCGCTTCCATTTTGGGCTTCATTCGTTCCCAAAGATCAGACTGCTGAGATCGGTTTAGGGTTTAGGGGCTTAGGGTTTAGGGTTTACAGCAACACCCTTTGACGATATGGCACGAACCCAGATTACTCGGGCATGGAGTTTCGCGAATACTGATGAGTCGCTGAGCTGGCTTTCGGCAGTACTTGTTCATAGCGATTCTAAACATGGGCAAGAATGTTGAAGGAGGTCTGATTCGGTTTATGAATATGCACGGTTCCCGTATAGGTTTATTCACATCCATGACATCGGTTTTTTCATGAATGTGTCTGCTCCAGCTTTTCGTAAGAAATATGTCTGCATAGATAAGCACATGCAAATGCTGGGCATTTAGGTGTTAGGGTTTCGGAATTTCGGTTGTGGTGTTGGGTGTTGGGTTTTAGAGTGTCGGGTTTAGGGTAAGGACCTGAATAATTCATTCTTGCTCAAATTCCCCGTGGTTCCCTGGCTGGTTCCGTGGTGTATGTACAGTATCCAACCACCCAGAAAACCTAGTCCAATTATTCAGGCCGACTTTGGGCATTGAGGTTTTGTGGCTCTTACAAGGCCCACCCCTTCTCACAAGGTACCCGTCTAACCCGTAAACCCTAACCCCTAAACGCTAAACCCTAAACCCTAATCCCTAAACACTAGACCCTAAACCCTAAACCCTGAATCCTAAACCCTAAACCCTAATCCCTAAACACTAGACCCTAAACCTCAAGCCCCTTAAGAACCCAAAAGCCCAGCAAAGGCTTCTTCAACCTCCTCGACTCGTCGGGTCCTGAGCAGTTCAGTCTAAGACAAAGTCAAGCGTTTAGGGTTTAGGCACTCGTTTGCTGGCGGTCGTCGGTTCACTGGCTGAGGTTTCAGGGAGGGTTTAGAGTTTGGGGTTTCGGGTCACACAGACCTCTGGTGAGTCTGTACAACGGAGGTCTGAAGAGGTGATTTGTAACAGTATCCGCTTTTTCGCCGCTACACATATACATATATATATATATAGATGTATGTATGTATGTATGTATGTATGTATGTATGTATGTATGTATGTACGTATGTACGTACGTATGCATGTATGCAGGTATGCATGTATAGTATGTTATGTCATGTTATGTTCTGTTCTGTTCTGTTATGTTATGTTATGTTATGTTATGTTATGTTATGTTATGGTATGGTATGTTATGGTATGGTATGGTATGGTATGGTATGGTATGTTATGTTATGTTATGTTATGTTATATTAGAGTACGTTATGTTCTGTTCTGTTCTGTTCTGTTCTGTTCTGTTCTGTTCTGTTCTGTTCTGTTCTGTTCTGTTCTGTTCTGTTCTTTTATGTTCTGTTCTGTTCTGTTCTGTTCTGTTCTGTTATGGTATGGTATGGTATGGTATGGTATGGTACGGTACGGTACGGTACGGTACGGTATGGTATGGTATGGTATGGTATGTATGTATGTGTGTCTGTCTGTATGCATGTGTGTATGTATGCATGTATGGTTGGATGTATGTATGCATGGACGGATCGATGTATGGATGTATGTATATAGTGTGCACCCCAGTTTTTCACACATCAATGCGATTTCGGGACCTTGCACAGCGTAAACTAAACCCTAAAACCCTGAACCCTGAGCCCTAAACCCTGAACCCTGAGCCCTAAACCCTGAACCCTGAACCCTAAAACGCTAAACCCTAGACCGTAAAAGCCTGAACCCTAAAGCCCTAAACCTTAAACCCTGAATCTGCACCCGGAACCATGAACCTGGAAGGCTCGAGACCCAAACCGAACCCCGGCGGCTAAGAAGCTGAAGCTTGTCCGCCCTACACCCCCATAATGGAGACCCTGGGGCTCCATGTAGCTATATAGGGGAGAGGGTTTAGGGTTTTAGGGGGGGTTTAGGGTTTAGGATTTAGGGTAATATAGGGGCCTAAATAATTACCTATACTACTTTTTTTTTGGGGGGGGTCCTTATTATAATGATAGTATAAGATACCCCAAACCCTATTCTAATTATTAAGGCCCCTATATTACCCTGAAAGCCCTAAACTCCAATATCCAAGCTCCCGGGCCTTGTCAGGGATTTAGGGTTCAGGGCACCGGGGCCCCCCAAACTCCCAAAACCCCTTGAAACCCGAAACCTTAAACAACTCTTCAACCCCAAACTCTAAATCCAAAACCCCTAAACCCCCAAACCCTAAACCCTAAACCCCAAGCCCTAAACCCAAAACCCCCACAGCCAGCGCTTTGCTTTTCCGCTTAGCAGGTTGCGACATGAAACCTGAGAGCGTCCCGTGGGCTCTTCTCAAACGAGCCCGGTCACGTCGACCCTGTTGCGCTAGCATAGAAGGCTTGTAGGCTTTAGGGCTTAGGTTTTTTTGCTTAGGCTTTGGGGCTTAGGGCTTTAGGGTTTGGCGGTTTAGGGTTCAGGGCTTAGGGCTTTGGGTTTAGGGCTTAGGGCTTGTGTAAGAAGCCCAGTTACGGCACTTGGGCTTCGGGGTTGTGGGGGCTGTAGTGACCGTATGTTAACCCTAAACCCTAAACCCTAAACCCTGTTACGCTTTGAGCCTCAGGCTGGCCTTTGCGAGTCATCGAGCTTTAAGGGCTTTCATGAGAGCTAGGATTAGGGGGACCCTTGGGGATATAGACCCTCTCAATAAGGTCCCTTTTAAGAGAGCCAAAAGTAGGGTTCAGAAGGGGCACCCTTTAAGGGGTACCCCTAATAATACTACCTCAGTCTTTGCTTCGTTGGATGTCGGATGAGCTGATCAGGCGTGGCTCGCAGCACTCCTCTGGGGGTTGGTGTTTGAGTGAGGTATAAGGATAGTTCTCTAAATTAGGGTGCTTTTACAGGTCCTTGTTATAAGGGGGGACCCAAAAGGGGCCATATATACCCTCAACTCCCCACCTGTAGTTTCCTTTAACATAGGTCCCTGACATGGCTTTGAGAAGCTGTCTCACTGCTTCGGCAACTTTCCCAAAGAACGGCAAGCTGCCAAATACAGGGTTCAGGGTTTAGGGTTAAGGGGTTTAGGGCTTTGGGTTTAGGGTTTAGGGTTTAAGAGCTAGTTCTCCTGAAGCCCCATGCCGAATCGCTTGGAGCTGTACCGCATGGCAAAGTTCGTTTTGAGCCCCAAACCCTGAACCTGAACTAGTGCTACTATTCATTCCTCAGGATTCCTGGAGAGAATTAAATATAACATACCCCAACACCCGATTCTAATGGGCTTGTTGCGCCTTGCCCGGTCTCGTGCCGCACACCCCTCAATTCAGAGCATTATCTAGGGACTTTAACAAGGTCATGAGCATATCATATACTGTTTGCAGGGATTTTTCTTATTTTTTGGCATCGATATTTCTGCCTTCTGTGGCTGCAAAACAGGGTGTGCTTTGAGGTATCCTTTTTCAAAATTATTCCTGCGTGGCCATTTGGTGCCGCATTATCCCCCTTGAATTGTTCGAGGAACTGCGCTTCGGGGCCGGATTCAATCAGGATATGCAGGTTAAGGGTTCAGGGTTTATGGGTTTAGGGTTTAGTTATATGCTACAGCAGTCTGTCGTTTTGCAACATGCCCATGCTTGTTTTACTGTCGGCACTAAGACAAGAGTTTTCCCAAACATCGTGGATTACAGCGCGTAATTCAAGGCATGGTTTAGAAACCTACACTACACCCTAAACCCTAAACCCTTTAGGATTCAATGTTGGGGCATTGGGATGCGAATGAGGCTTGTGCAATGCATCAAGCACTTGCATTCTGGGGAGAAAAAGACGCCGACTGCTGGGCTCAGGCTCTTCCTACAGCTCCGCAAATCCCGAACCCTGGGTTAAGGGTTTAGGGTTTAGGGTGTAGGGCCCTAAATCTCATACCTTCTAACCTCTTAGAACCTAGAATCTTAAGCCTGGAGGTCCCAAAGATGAGGCTCAATCCGGTCTATTTGGTAGGGTTTGGGGTTTATGGTTTATGGCTTTACGCTCTTACGGTTTAGGGCTTAGGGTTCAGGGTTTAGGGTTTAGTGTTGAGTGTTCAGGGTTTTACGGTTTAGGGCTGAGGGTTTAGGAGCCCTGGGCTAAGCCCTCAGTGAAAGACCCAAGGATGCCGAACCCCTAAGCCACAGAAGCCAACATTTTAAGAGACAGCGCTTCGCTTCTAAACCCTGAACCCTGAAACTCAAAGGCCCTAATCCCTAAACCCTAAACCCTAAACCCTAATCCCTAAACCCTAAACCCTTGCAAGCCCCTAAAGCGTGAAACTCATGCCCTGGGCCCTAATCCCTAAACCCTAAACCCTTTCAAGCCCCTAAAGCGTGAATCCTGCAGCCTTCAAGCTCTTAAGCCCCCTGAGCCCGTCCACGATGAAATCCCTAAGCCGGAAGCGATCCCTAAGCCCTAAACCATAGAAGGGCCTGCAGAACAAGAATAGGGTCCTGTAGGGGCATTCTCAAGGGCTCCATAAGGGTTTCTATAAAGGACTAGTATTTTTTTTACGAACTAGATATGGCGACTATAAAGGGACTGCTGTTTTATTCAGGGTCGGCAACGGGGCTTAGGGCTCACATGGAAGATTCAAGGGGTTCAGGGTGCACCATCATCGCTCGAGCTGAAGAGTTGGGATCTATTAGTGGGCTCTTGGCTCTAGGATCGGGATATCGCGCTTAGGGTTTAGGGTTTAGGGTTTAGGGTTTAGGTCTAGGGTTTAGGGTTTAGGGTTGAAGTTTTGGTTTCCTTAGTGCCTTAGTCCTTTGCAGGCGTCCTTGCCAACACTCCTTCTACTTACAGGACGGTCGAGTCCTTTCTGCGGTGCGGCTCCACCCCTCCAGCACCGCGGGGGGCCTAAAGGTACTGTTTTGGCTTCGGGTGAACTGCAGCACCTCTTGAGCTCGTAAATTCCTGACTTGGGGCTCAGCGAATTCAGTGACTGGCGCCTACCTGTAACAAACGTCCTGCATAAATCCCTACCCGCATACCCCAAACCCTGACGTATCGAACCCAATGGTTTCGACGCCAAGCCACAAACCTGCTTTCAGTTCCAGAGACTGTGCGACAAACAAGCGCGGGTCGTAGACCCCCAGCCAGAAGTTGCAAACGCCTGGGAAACTTGGTCCGATCCGACGTCTCTGAGCCGTATATCCTACGCCGTAGCTGTGGCTTGGTGCAGCCTAAAATTAAAATGTCTGAAGAGATTTGAAGAGAGTAGCCCAAGGCCTCAAACTTGAAACCTCGATGCAACCAACTTCGAGGTTTATGCGGCTGCACAGCGGTCGACCAGCCGGTCGTCGACGGTGCGCAGCTACGCCGGGAAGCCCGTGCGGGGTGCGGGGGTTTGGACCTAAAAAGATCTCGAGCATGACACTGGGCCCAACGTCTATACTACAATATGCGCTGCAATATACTATGATATAATACAGTGTACCATGATGTACTATGATATACGATAATGTACTTTCTAATGTACTCTGACAGCGCAAGCCTTCAACCCAAAGACTCAAGCAGTAAGCTTTCCCCTCTCAGGTCTGCGGCCTCCCTGCCTGACGCAGGCGAGAGGCAGGGTGGTTTACGGTGTAGCGTTTAGAGTGGGCATGTGAAGGTTTCACCAGGATTTACGAGGTTCTGGGTGGCTTCTTGAGGTTTTGTCAGGTTTGACAATGGTTTGTTATAAGGATTTTATAAGGTTTTGAGGGTTTTAGGTGCGGTGTCGTGCTGCACGTGCCGCGGGATGTCAGAATTGAGAATTGAGGTTTACCCTAAACCCTAAACCTTAAACCCTAAAGCCCTCTCATCCAGGCCTTATATAAGCCGGCAAAGGTTCCCCCAAACCAGCTCCTGGTGTCCTTACGCTAAGGATCCCAGAAGTTGAGGGCTCTACATATTTTCAGACGAGGGCCCCTGCATTTTCTGAAACCCCCAAGCCTCCTTAGCCTGGGTCCATGTATTTAGGGTTTAGGGTTTAGGGTTTAGGGTTTAGGGTTTAGGGTTTAGGGTTTAGGGAGCTGTAAGTCCGGATTCAAGCCTGGCCTAGTCCTACATGTATATGAGCCTGATGCAGTGACTTAGGACCCTTCGGGGGGGACTTAGGGCTTGGGTTTAGGGTTTAGGGGTTGAGGGGTTAAGGGGTTTAGGGTTTAGGGGTTGAGGGGTTTAGGGTTTAGGGCTGGACCCTCGACCGCTTTGTAAGCTTAGTCGAGATACCCCGAAGCTCCGAAGCTTTATGGTGGGCACACGGCCGTGAGGGTTTAGGATTAGCAGCGCCGCGCGCTGCTCTAACAATACATGCCTTCTTCTCGGCGAAGTCTCTACACCTTCAGCTTTTTGCAAAACCGGCAAGAGCCCAAGCCATGCCCGTCGAGCCCTAAAAATCCCGGCCTTGAAGATTGCAGGCTCGATTGTACCATACTGCTTTCCGAAAGATCGTGAGGCGCCTGTCATTTGCAAAGACCATTCCCGACACCCGATATTGCACTCCCGACGTAAGGCACGACACCATCTCTTGCGGTTCCTGCATGTAATTATTAGTATGGATGCTCTAATCGAAACACCAAGGCCCCGATAATAGTACCTTTAGATCTTGTTCCACCCCAGTCTGACGAAGCGCCCTTCTCGTGTTGCTGCACACAAAAGGATGCTGGGTCTCGAGCATATACCACCATAACCCTAAACCCTAAACCCTAAACCCTAAGCCCTAAGCCCTCAACCCTCAACCCTAAACCCTAAACCCTAAACCCTAAACCCTAAACCCTAAACCCTTGTAGACTACATGTTTATTCACCGGCTTCCTCGCGCCTAATTTTCTGCAATAAGCAGATGAAGGGATTTCGGAATTTTCACTTGACCACCAATCGTCATCCAAGCGGACTAGTTCAACCTTTACATCCTACCTCCTCAACCCTGCACCCTACAACCGACGCCCTAGAACCCTAAAGCTTAAAAGAAGCCTACACAGCCAGTACACCTGGTGAAGAATTGAGGCTAAGGACTCCACCATGGAAGAACGAATTCCTCAAGAGCCTGCTCCCAAAAAAAGGCGTAGATGCAAAGAGGGCAGCATGAAAGCTTAGACTTCGGGATCGAAGGGTGTAGGGTGCAGGGTTTAGGGCTTTAGGGTGCAGGTGCAGGTGCAGGGTTTAGGGCTTTAGGATTTAGGGTTTAGGGTTTCGGGTTTAGGGTATTCAGAGTGACGGGAGAACTCATCGAGCGTTTCCTCGATGGGGGGGGGGGGTGCTTATGTGGCAGACTTCTCAACTTCAAATAGAAGCCGAAATAGTTACCAATGCTGTTCCTTAGTTCCTCATTTTGAACCCATCTTGACATACCCCCAAAAATTTATTCTAGTTATTAAGGCCCCCAAGGCTGTGTGCCGCGGTCTTTTGTCACCGTCATGTACTTCCAGATCCGAGTTTTGGACACCAGACCAGCCAGTTGATCTAGAATGAAATATAGGGGCCTTAATAATTAGAATAGGGTTTGGAGTTTAGGGTTGGTTTTGGGGTATATTATATATGATAGTCTAGACAGCACCTCCGTTATATAAGCGGTCTACGGCCTCTTCTGAACCCTAGACCACAAGCCGCTGAACATCGTTGAGCATTTGCCGCGAATTGCCCTAATTTGGAGAACTACCCATATGGAACCCATATTTAAACCCTTTTAGAAACTCCTATAAATCCCTTAAGGAACCCTGAAAGGGATCCTAATTGCAAACGCAATCCCGCCGCGACTTTCTGGGCTCCTTTGGCTGACAGCTGTTGCTAGGATGCGCCTGCGAACCTCTGCTTGGCCAGCACGTGGAGTACCAGTACATGGGTAGTTCTCTAAATCAGGCTCCCTTCTTAGGTCCCCAAATAGAGCGGCACACTTACAAAAAGGACCCTAAAAGGGACCCTAGTTTTGAGAACTACCCACATGTCTGCCTTGCTCGGCATCAAAATCTTATAAGTCTCCTAAGCACATCTGATCTCCAGCTATCTGGAAGCCGTAAACCCTGAACGCCCAAACTTTACAAGACCAGGAAACCTTCGAACTCTTGTCCTCACATCTGCGGCGGCATAGAGGCAGAGTGAGTAGGCGAGGAAGCAGCAGCTGGGTGACGCAAGGACCTTGGCGCACAGCCTTCTCGAGTCTTGTAGGCTTCTGGGTCTAGGGTTCAGGGCAAGGGCTCCACAAGCCTTCTACTCTACTGTTGGGGCCTTCATAGCTACCTACATTATTTTGTGGGCTCCTTATTGGAATCATGGTATAATGGGCCCCAAAACCCTGTTCTAATTATTAAGGTCCTTATATTATACCGATGAAGGTGCCAATTCTTAGGGTTGGGGCTTCTGGGGATTGTCTAGGACATTTTCAGGTGGGTAGGTACCGTTATAGGAGCCTTATAGAAGGTCTAGATATACCTTAT
>CAJNDV010032147.1:0-33324 GCA_905221635.1 Symbiodinium sp. CCMP2456 | reverse complement strand
GTTTAGGGTTTAGGGTTTGGGAAATGCTCAGCAGAGGAAGCGTATATGCTTGAGATCAGAATTTGGGTTCACTTTAGTGGGTCCCGAATAGTGTGCCCAGAATTTGGGTGTATATCATAAACTGTATATAAGTGCTCATGTCATAGGCTGCCCGAAGAAAGAGTGAATAGTGCTTGAAAGGACTTTTGGCTCCTAGAGTTGGGACTTCAGGGTTTAGGGGCTCAGGGTTTAGGGTTTAAGGGTTTAGGGCTATTTTGTTTTACGAATATGGGCTTTATTATCTATTTTCATATATATATATATATATATATATATCCATATTGTTCATTTTTTTACAAAATATGAAAATATGATTTAGGGGTCCCGTGAGTAGCTTGCAAAGACCCAGGGTCTCCTGCTGCTTTGAGTTTGGGTTTAGGGTCAAGGTGTAGGGTTTAGGGTTTAGGGTTTAGGGTTTAGGGTTTAGGGTTTTAGAACTTAGAACTTAGGGTTTAGGGTGTAGGCTTTTAAAACTTAGGGTTTAGGGTTTTAGGGCTTATAGGGTTTAGGGTTTAGGAAGGGTTTAGGATTGAGGCTTTAGGGCTTAAGCCTCATCGAAACATATCATAAGAGTAAAAGGGGAGCCTAGACAAGCAGAACAAGGTGTTAGTGGCAACATGGTCTAGGGGCACTATTTGCGGGCATACTATAAGTAACGTAGAAGCCGCAATAATTAGAACAGGGTGTTGGGGGTATATTATACTTTAATTATACTGAGGAGCCCCCCAAAACCCTATTCTAATTATTATTATGGCCCCTACATCGACTTGTCTCACCCTTGCTTGCGACATCAGAGACTCAACCATGGTTCCGAAGGGCCAAAGACTGAGCTCCCCTCCGGAGGCCTGACACCTCAAAGCCTTCTAAAGCCTCAAACGCCAAAAGCAAACCGAAACCCTAAACCCAACACCCCAAAGCCCCAAAGCCCCTAAACCCTATAACCTAAACCCTAAATCCTAAACCCCAACACCCCAAAGCCCCTAAACCTCAACCCTAAACCCTAAACCCAACACCCCAAAGCCCCTAAACCTCCATCCTATCCTCTCTGCAGCCCTTCCTGCCCTAAACCCTAAGCCTACGAGTTCCTTCTGCACTTAGTCCCTTGGTTGCAACTGACTTGGGGGAGAAGCCGGCGTGGGGCTTCGAAGAAACCCTAAACTCCTAATGCTGGGGCCTTCGGTAGGGTTTAGGGTTTAGGGGTTTAGGGATTTAGGGTTTAGGGTTAGGGAATTTTAGTAAGGGCTGTGAGGGTATATAGTGTTAAAGTTTCTGAAAGTAGAGTACGGCTTTTACAGATAGTTACAACATTATTCCTTATAGGATGCCTTGTTACTGTAACACGGAACCCGATAAGGCATACTGTTGGCAAGCAGAGGCCCCTATAAACCCTAAACCCTAAACCCTAAAACCCTAAACCCTAAACCCTAAACCCTAAACCCTAAACCCTAAACCCGAAGGATCTACCAGGAGGGTCCGAGTTCCCAGGTACTACACAGTGACTGGCTTTTGGTACCTAAAAGCCCTAGAATGGGGTTGCTTTCAGACTGAGGACTCAACCCTAAAGCCATAAACCCTTAAACTCCCAAACAACCCAACGGTCTCTAAACGCTTAAGCCTTAAACCCTAGACCCTAAGCCCTAAACTTCTGAACCCTAAACTCCTAAACCGTTAGCCTAAACCCTAAACCCCTGAACCGCTGAACCCCCTAAAACTCCAAAGCCCCTAAACCCCTGCGCCCTTTCTCTGAGGTCACGTGCCTGGGGTTCCTGCGCTCGAAGGCTCGACAGCGTCTCTGACGATGACTGGAGCGTCTCGTTGGTGCTGGTGAGGAGATCCAAAATCTGCCCGCAGTCAGGAGTTTAGGGTTTTAAGAGTTTTTGGTCGAAGGCTTTGGGAGATCCAAAAAATCTGCGGCAGTTTAGAGTTTAGGGCTTCAGGGCTTTGGGTCCTATAAACCCTAGGGACAAAAGCCCCTTAGACCCTAAAAACTTAGGGCTTTGATATCTTCGGGCGAAGAGTCCATGATAGTTTGATGCCGTAGATCAGCCATCCTCTCGTCCAGCACGGTGGCCACTCTCTCCTTCGATCTAGCTGTTTGGGCTTCAGGGCTCAGGGTTTGGGGCTTTCGATGTAGGGTTTATGAAGTTTAGGACCTATAAGGGTGCATAACTACCGTTGCTGTGATCCTAAACCCTAAACCCCATGCGAACCCTAAATCCCTCAACGCGCCCAGACCGCAGCGCGCAGATAAATTAGAGGCATCCTCATTAAAAAAAACGACCCGGCACCTCCAAGGCTAAACCTTGCAAAACTCCTACTAACCCGATAAGTAACCCTAAACCATCTCATAAACTCCATAAGCTTCGGCAAAGCACGGGGTTGGACAACCCGAAACCCCAATCCAGGGATTCAGCTGGCCGAGGATACGCCAAACCATGAACCCCAGACCCAAAACCCCCGAACCCCAAACCATAAACCCTAAACCTAAACCTCAACCCAAACATTGAGCCCGAAAGCTCAAACCCGCTAAGGCCCTATAAACCCTGGAAGCGTGCGGGTAGGAGCGACAAGGCTCTCTGGAACGGGACTCATTCAACAGTTCTAAGGTTTAGGGCCCAGTTTAGGGCTCAATACTTGGGGCCATATTTTATTATTTACGGCTTGGGGTTTAACATTCAAGATTTGGGGTTTAGTATTTTAATTTTGGGAGTACTAGTTAGGCCTTAGATATGGGCTAATATACTTATGTAGGTAGAGAGACTCCTTCTTAATTCGAATAGGGTTTGGGGGTACATGGTACTACGACTGTAAGAAAGACGTTATGAATTATTAGGCCGCATATATGAGGCAGCTCAATCCACCAAATACTTTTTGTGCGAACCCCAGCCAAACTTCTGACTGATTTAATACGTTCAAAGTCAGACAGCTCATATAATTATACACACTCCCTATGCCCTAGGCTTCAGTTGATGTCAAGAAAGCCCGAAGAGGCTGTGGCCCAAACCTTCTGGTGACCTCATAAAGAAGGGGCCTGAAAAACTAGAATAGGGTTTTGGGGCCATTACACNNCCCCAAAAAAAAAAAAAAAAAAAATGTAATTGTTTAGGCCCCTACATTAGTTGGGGTCGGGAACCATCCCTCGGCCAGGCTCGTATCCCACCATCGTCGCGTTGGTTTGGTCACACACCGCCTGGAGGTCCTGGGAGCAGGAGTTGGTCCTTTTTGATGAAGTGGGGGTGAGGGTGTACTGTAGCAGGGGCCATAATGATTTCCAATGGGGTTGTGGGGTATAGTATACTATACATATAGTAAGGAACCCCCGAAACCTTAGGGTTTAGGGTTTAGCGCATTTGCTTCTAGGACTCAAGGTTCAAGGTTGTCATTGGGAGGTCCTGCAGGCAGGCTTTGTGATTGCCAAGACGACTTTCAGGTTGGGGTTTAGGGTTTAGGGTTTTTCCCCTGCGTTTCGCGTTGTCGCTGCAGTTTGCACTCGTGATACAACTGTTTAGGAGAAACAGCCGCACATCCATACACCCTAGACCCTAAACCCTACAAGCCCTAAACCCAACACCCCATGAGTCCTCGTCCCAAAGAAAGCCATCAAAACATCCGTCCACCTGAATAGAAGCTGGCAACCCCTGTGTTGTGTAAAGGCCATTCATCAAACTGTGAGCCCCTCCCACCCTAAACCCTAAACCCTAAACCCTAAACCCTAAACCCTAAACCCTAAACCCTAAACCCTAAACCCTAAACCCTAAACCCTGTGAGGCTCCTCCTTCAGAGTCCTCAACAGCCCCTCTTGGCTCACGGTGGTGTTCGCAGAAAAGTTGTCGCCAACCTTGACAAGACCAAGATGCTACTGCTAGGGTTTTGTGGATTCAGGTCTGAGATATCCAACAAGTCAGGAGTCAGAACCTAAAGCACGAAACGACGGAGGCTAAAGAACGAGCCCCTCGCCCCTCCCCCCTTCAACCAAAAACAGAGGTCCCAGATCAAAGAAAGTGCCATCCGGAATTAGAGGAGTTTAGGGTGTTGGCTTCTTTGAAAGTTTTAAGGGATTCTTGAAGTCTTAGGTCTTGACCCTGAACCCTACACCCTGAACCCTACAGTCTAAAACCGCAAACCCTAAACCCTACACCCCAAACCCCTAAACCCTCAACCCTAAAGCCTAAAACCCTGAAGCCCTAAGCCTAGGAAGCGACGACCCCAGCTCTGACAACTTCCGCTCGAAGCAGTATCGTATAATATACCGCAAAACCCTATTCCAATTTCGAAGGCCCCGATACTAAACCCTTCAGGAATCGAGGAACCCTAAATCCTAAACCATAAACCCTAAATCCTAAATCCTAAACCCTAAACCTAAATCCTGAACCCTAAATCCGCCTCTGACAACTTCCGCTCGAAGCAGTTCTCCAACTCCAATAGGCGCCGCGTCGTCGTGTCGCTGCAGCTGTCCACCTTCTGTGCCCTGGGCTTCCGGTGGGTTTCGGGTTTACTTAAAGGATCATGGGGCTTAGTAGGTAGGGTTATAATTAGGGTAACTATACTTATAACCCCAATTAAGGGACTTATAACCTTACTTACTAAGTCCCATGATCAATTAAGTGGGGTCCCAGGGCTTAGGGAGTAGGGATTGGGGTTTAGGGTTTAGGGCTTAGGGAGTAGGGATTGGGGTTTAGGGTTTAGGGTTATAGGGCTTAGGGAGTAGGGATTGGGGTTTCGGGTTTAGGGTTTAGGGTTTAGGGCTTAGGGGTTGGGGTCGAGGGTGGAGGGTGCAGGATTTAGGGCTTCTAAGGTCTAGGGCCTAGGGTGAGGGCTTTCGGTTTGGGCGACTGTGGTGTGTGAGGGTCTGGGGGTTCAGGGGTTTCGGGATAGAGGGTTGCGAGGGGGGTTTGATTTAGTGGTTTTGGGTTGTAGTGTCTTGAGGGGCTTGGCGGGCTGGTTCTGGGCGATAGGCTTTGGAATGGTGATGAACTGTTGAAGGTTTACCGGGAATCTACAACATACCTGTCCTTCACATATAATGGACCTTGTTCTTCATGGGAATTTGGTGGTGGATTCTTGGTTGGAGGTCTTCCTACCCTAGGTCTTTTTCCAGAGATAAAATTATTAAAGCGCTCCTTCAATGATTCTGCAAGATCCCGCAGAAACTTGCGCTCAGTATTTCGGGCTTCCGGCAGCTGAGGCTTTAGAAAAGCAGACAGCGCCATACCCTAAACCCTAAACCCTATACCGGATCCTGACTTCTGACTCCTAAACCCGGACCCCTGGACCCCAAATCCTACAAACCCTGAGCCCTAAACTAAGAGTCCTACATACCATAAGGGCCTAGGCGTCTAGGGTTTAAGGGTTCTTATCAGGCCTCAAACCCAGGCTCTATAAGCCTTACACCCTAAACCAGAGCCTAAACCCTTCAACCTTGAAGATCAAACCCTACACCTAAACCCTAAACCCTAAACCCGAAACCCTAAACCCTAAACCCTAAACCCTAAACCGTGACTTAAGCACTAAAGACCGAACCCAGAACCCTGTATGCGTGGTACTGGAGCGTTTGGATGTCGGCAAGTTAGACAGGAGGGACCCCGGGGCCCCATCTGACCATCTTTAGGGTTTAGGGTTTAGGGTTTAGGGTTTAGGGTTTAGGGCTTAGTCTCGGGCCCAGGATCGGCTCTAGGGCGAAGGGTTCAGAGCTCAAAGGCCAAGATTTCGAGTTTCAACAACTTAAGGGCCTGGACCGTGAGGCTTACGCATTTAGGGCTTTTAAAAATTCCAAAATCCGAAACTCTCATGGCTTAAAAAGCCTTTAAAGCATCGAGCTGCAAGGACCCCTGGCTTGTCGACACGCTCCTTAGCTGGCGCCAGGGGAATTCTTGAAGATTCAGGGTTTAGGGTTTAGGGTTCAAGGGTTACGGACGATCAGGGTTTAGCATGACGTCCGCCGGCTGCACGGGGGCTAGTGCGACGCTTTGATGCCGCAAAAAGAGCTTCAATTTACCATGGCCGTCAACGACAGAGGAAATCGTGTGACTAGCAGTCGGAATGCACAATGTCCTGCGGGCGTGCTGCTGTACCGCTGTATGCGGAACGATATGACTTGAAACTGTTTGAAACGATCCCGCTTCGAGGCAGTTCTATACTATCAGTACTATCCGATGTGTCAGGCCGCAATCCCTAAACCCTAAACCCTAAACCCTAACAGTGGCACCATGCCCTACTTCCCTAAACCCTCAAGTGCAGCCCCAAATAAAAAAACCGCCCCAGGCCTTAGATCTGGAGGCCAAAAGGTGGAGGCCAAAAGGCCCTAAACCCTAAACCCTAAACCCTAAACCCTAAACCCTAAACCCTAAACCCTAAACCCTAAACCCTAAACCCTAAAGGAAGGCTCAGCCCAAACCGCTGAATCGAAGACCCTGAATCTGAACACCCAGAGCCGATAAATACCGTATAACAGGATACGGCTTAGGGTTTAGGGTTTAGGGTTTAGGGTTTAGGGTTTAGGGTTTAGGGTTTAGGGTTTAGCGCACATAGAAAATCCTAACCCTGATCCCAAAAAAACCCTCACCCCACCCCGACAACCCTAAACCCTAAACCCCCCCTAACCCCCCCCCCCTAAAGCGTGAGCCCTGTCAGGTCTCAGCCCGGGTAGAACCCTTGTGCAACCCTCTAGAACCCTATAGAAACCTCACAAAATCCGATCTTAAACTTAGGGGCTGAGTACCCTGGCCCAAACTAAAACATGTGAACCTTTTTGAGTTATAGTAGGATTCTATAAGCCCCAAAAGGTCCAAGGTTACCTACCCTAAACCCTAAACCCTAAACCCTAAACCCTAAACCCTAAACCCTAAACCCTAAACCCTAAGGCCCGAGCTTCTGGAGTAGAACATGGGACGCCTCGGACTGGCGTAAGAGCTCCTCCTGCGAGGTGCTCAGCTTCTGCAACAGGACCTCAAGCTTGAGTGGAGGGTTTTAGGGTTTTGGAGTTTTAGGGTTCCGGTTTTTGTTGGGTTCAGGGTTTACTGTTCGGGGTTTATGGTTTTAGACGGCTCGGGGTTCAGAGTCAGGGTTTAGGGTTTTAGAGTTTAGGGTTTAGAGATTACCTGGACCCCAACGAACCTACCTTTGTAGGGCTCCTTGTTATAATTTCTCTATATCAAGACCTTTGGGGTTAAGACAGGGCTCCTTACTATGATTTCTCTAGATAAGCCCTTTAAAAAGGTAGGGTAACTTGGGGTTATTTGGGGTTATTTGGGGGGTTACGGTAATCTCTAAACCCAAAACCCTCAAGCCTAAACCAAAACCCTTAACCAAAACCCTAAACCCTAAACTCTAAAACCCTATTTGGAGTATTAAGGCAGGGTCTAAACCCTAAACCGCTAAACCCTGAACCCAAAGCCCTGTAGCTCCTCTGGCAGAGGTAGGGTCTAAAGGGGTTCAAGGCCAAGTTCCTTTTCAGGGTTCATTTTTTTGTAGAATCCTATAAGGTAATCGCGAAGATGCGAAAAGGTTTAGGGAGTTTAAGGTTCTGGGTCTAGGGGTTTGGGTTTAGGGAGTTTAGGGTTCTGGGTTTAGTGTTTTTTGGGCTTAGGGTTTAGGGATTTAGGGTTTAGGGTTTTGGGTTTTGGGTTTTAGGATTTAGGGCTTAAGGTGCTCCTAGATCAGTAAATGTTGGCGGCACAGGGCAGTGGAATTCAGCTTATCAGCCCCATGAGCACGTGAAACGCCTATAGCTCAATAAGGGAGGGACCACATGGGACTTTCCGAAAATTAGGGGTACCTTATTTTGGGGTCCTTATAATAAGGATCCTATTATTAAGGGTACTATATTAGGGTCCCCTATTTTCGGAAACCCCCACATCGAATGCGACTAAGTGCTGCCAGTGCTACAGTTTGCGAGGATGAGACCGTCTCCACCAGCGCCCGTCGTGTGTTGTCCTGGCGCTCTCCATGCTTATTTGTGTACGGGCTTAGTCTGGCTCCGGATGGTTTTCGGTCATAGGGTTATAGGGTTAGTTACCTTAATTAATTAAGGGGATATAGCGTTAAGTACTTATAGTGTTACTTGTAGGGTTTAAGGATTTGGCTGGATCATTTTCTACTTCTCGGTGTCGTGCAGATCAGGCCTGTCATCGCTCGTGGCCTCAGCCCAAAACCATGCGTACCACGATACTAACATCCCCCAATTGAAACGTGCAGCTCCTCGAGCCTCATCCAAACACAGTATTACCCTCAAGGATGTATAAAAGTTGGCCTTACACCAGTGCCTGTACAGGTAGCTTAGGGCCAAAGCGTATACTACGGGCCCTCAACCCGAAACGCTATATGGGTACAAGCCCTAAACCCTAAACCCCTATAAAGTTAACCCTATATACGCGTACGTGGACCCTTAGGGTTACTAACTGCACGGGCACGACCGCCGAAGATATAATTTAAAATCTCAACCGGTTGTCTGCCAACTCTCTGGCCACGACCACGACAAGTAAAGCAGATTTTAGGGTTTAGGGTTTAGGGCACGGTTTTGGGCTTAGGGTTTAGGGTCCCAGATAAATCTACTTGTGGCGGTCTAGGGTGAAGGGTGTAGGGTTCAGGGGGCTCCATGACCGAGTATGCTTCAAAGGCACCATCAAAAACGCATTGCTGTCGTTCTTCATGCTGGTACAAGCAAGAAAATGATTACCAGCACCATTATCGTAACTCCTCCAAGTACTACTATGGCGCGGCTGGCCGTCGATGTTTGGCAAGTTGTAACATCCTAAAAGTATGCTGTAGGTAGTGGTAGCAACAGCCGTACGTCTCAGTGGTGGTCGTCGGTCGGTCGTGGTCGTGGCCGCGGCTACTGCATTGCCAACCAAGACAGAAGTAGTATCACGGACATGAACTGTCTCTAGCCTTACCGTTGTCATGCTAGCACAAACGTATTCGGCAATGAAGCTGGTACATGTTACGACTCCTTGAACCAAATCCTCTGAAGCATCCTCCTTAGCACCCAGCACCCCGCCTGTGCCCCTGTCATGGCGCTGTTAAGGTCGGAGTACCTTGGATGCAACGTCAACATCTTTCGCGCCCGAAGGCTCTGCCGCTGCCACCGGTAGAAGGACATGTCATAGTGCGGGCACGGGAGTACGCAGCCCACGAATGAAAAGCTATGAAGTTTTACAGTTGGGCTTCCCCAGTCAGACCTACTTGTCCCTTGTCCAGTATCCTAGGAAACTAGGGCTTAACCTTTGAGAACATGTAGGGATTAGTTAAAGGTGACCTAGTCTACTACTCAGCAGCACCCTTCCCCCCTCCCCACCTGGGTCGGGGTCCTGCTTTCCCGGAAACCCTGACCTTAAAGGGCTTCGGGGTTTGAGGTTTACACCTGGGCTTTGCGGCTTCTAATTTTCAAAACCCAAACGAGTGGCAACCCTCCTGAAAACTGACCCGAAGCCCTAAACCCTAAACCCCAAACCCCAAAACCAAGCCACGACCCAAAGCCCTAAACCCTAAACCCTAAGCCCCAAAGCCAAGCCACGACAGGAGCAGCTGATCTACGGCTGCGCTCTGGCCCTCCAACTTCTGCAGCACCGCCTCCTTGGGATTCGGAGTCTCGATCTTGGTGTTTAGGGTTTTTTGGGTTTAGGGTTTAGGGTTTAGGATTTAGGGTTTAGGGTTGAGGGGCTCTAAACTCTGAAACTCCTAAACCCAGATTTCGAGTTCAGTGGCCCGGCGCGTCGCGATTTTAAGGACGCCACGAAGCGAGACAAAGTAGCTAGGTGCCGATTTGAACAGCCCCCCAACAATTATGTCTGGTCGGGGTCCTATGGTCAACCAATACGGAAAAGTAACTGAACTTGTATCCCAAACTGGTATCCACTCGACCGCTGATACAGGGGTAGGAATGCTTAGAACAGGGTTGTGAGGTTATAAGGAACCCCAAGGAACTGTATTACTTCCTCATGAACTACCCATAGGCCCCATAGTAGTTGCTTTTTAGGATTACCTTATAGGATTCTATATATATATATATATATATGAACCCCCAAAAAGGAACTACTTCAGGGTCTATGGGTATTCCGACCCTACCGGCCAGACTCTCTGCTTCCCGAGCTGCTTGGGAAGAGTCCAACTTGTGAAGCAAGACCTGGCAGGCATTGACCTCGGTTCGTTTAACCCTACCTGGACCCTAAGGAACCTACCTTTTTAGGGTCCCTTATTATGAATTCTTGATATAAGTCCTTAAAAAGGTAGGTTATTTGGGGTTAAGGTAGGCCCCAAGGGGATTAGGGTTCAGGGGGCATGGACCTCAGTGGGTTTAACCCTAGGCCCAAAGGGGTTTAGAGTTTATGGGGGCGTTGACCTCAGTGAGTTTAACCCTAGGCCCTAAAGGGATTAGGGTTCAGTGGATTTATCCCTAGGCCCTAAGGGGTTTAGAGTTTATGGGGGCATTGACCTCAGTGGGTTGAAACGCTAAAATTGCTAAAGGCTTCGGGCTGTGGGCGGCCGGTGGTTGAGAGGACGCCATGCGGTCAAAAGGGCAGTAGGATGGATGCAAGCGTACAGGGTTGAGGGGTTTAGAGTTCAGGGTGTAATGCATGTTGCAGGTGTATGATTCAAGTGGCACGGCATAGGTTTTAAGCTTATGTCAAGCAAACTTCGTGAAGTTTCAACTATAGCTGCTCGGAGGGTTGGGGGATTTAATAAGTAGGTAACCAGTAGAGTTATCAGTACCCTGCCAAGGATCATATTCGCGGTTATGATACTTACAACCCTAAACCTTAAAACCCCCAAACCCCTAAACACGCAACCCCTAAATCCTAAACGCTAAACCCCAAAGCCCTACACAGTCGTGGCACTTAAAATAAGTATTTGGGTCAGTCGCCGACCCACCATGTGCAGCTACGAGTATCATGTTTTGGCTCTTTTGTCACGTAAATACGCTGCTCAACGCAAGAAACCTCGATGAACAAGATTCGCATGACGGAGTCAAGACAGGGGCCTTCATAATCAGAACCGTTTTTTGCTTCTTGACGGGCGGGGTGTTATACTATAGCTACAAAAGGGACTAACATTTCAGATCCCTTAATACACCCTAAACCCTATTAAGGTATTAAGGGCTTTGGGACGGATTTGTCAAGGCCAGGCGCTGTCTGCATCAGCGCCACCTGCAAGGTGAGTCGGGTTAGGGACCCGCGCAAACACCTAAACAACAAACTATAGGGTTTAGGGCTTAGGGTTTTAGGGTATCCCTAAATCCCCTCGTTGGGAAAGCCAATAAAGTAGGGATATCTCGAGCGGAATCTTGTGTTGAGGAGCTTTATTGATTCCTAGCTGTAGATGTAGGGTATATGTGGGTTTAGGAATGACAGGGTTAAAAGAGGACAGAAGGATAAAGTTTCGGGCTAAAGGGGTTTGGGATTTAGGCTTACGGCTTCAGGGATTTAAGGCCTTTCAGGGCTCAGGGTAAAAGGACATGTGTTCGAGGATTTAAGGCTTCCGGCGTTGCGATGATAGAAACCCAAAACACTAATTACATAACCAACACCCATATACAACTCTTGTTACACCTACAATGTCCTTTTGGGGTTTAAAAGTCAGAGCAAACAGGCGCAGGCTTCACAAAAACCGCTGGTGGAACCAATGGATGAAACTATCTTAAAGGTATTGTTTACAGGCTTAAGGTGTTTAGGGTTTAGAGTTTAGGGTTTAGTAAGCCTCCCACCGTATATCTCCCTAAAGGGGTTCCAGAGATCATTCCTCTAGAACTCTTGCTCTTTTGAAGACCGTAAACAAGAACTACCTGAGCCCACATCATCTGCTTTGTGCACCCTTAAACTTATACTTACACTTACAGCCCTAAAACATGGACCCACGAAATAGTATTAAACAAGTATCTGCAAACACCCTACATACACCCATACGACATGAACCCCTAAGAGCTTATTCCGGACTCTTCAGGGTGGAAAGAGTAATCACTTCCCCCTTTTATTGAACACACCCTTAATAATAAAAACAACATCTTGGGGCGAATCCTCCCGAAATCATCCCTGCCCTCGAAAACCTATTCTGAATCAGGGGGCGAGTTTCGAGGCTTAAGAGCAAGAGCAGAATTAAGAGCAGGAGTTAGAGCAAGAGCAGGAGCACGAGCAAATGCGAAAGCAGCAGCAAGAGCAAAGCAAAAGCGAGAGCGGGAATAAGAGCAAGAGCAGAAGCCAAAGCGGGAGCAACAGCAAGAGCAAGAGCAGGCACAAGAGACGCAGCAGAAGTAGGAGCAAAAGCCAGCGCGGGAGCAAGAAAAGGCTGCAGATTACCTTCTCTACTGCTAAGAACCCTCATAGAACCTAGAACCCTTGTGAAACCCTTGTAGAACCCCGCATGGTACCCCGAAAAAGGTTCATGGTTATGTACTCTGCGACTAAGAACCCATATAGAACTCCGTAGAGTGCCCAAGAAAAGTTAAACCCTAAACCACTAAACCCTAAACCCCTAAACCCTAAACCACTATTAAACCCTAAACCCTTAAACTCGAAAAGGCTGAAGGCTACCCTACTCTGCTAAGAAAGAGAAGCAAACACCCGTACCTGGCCAAAGTCCATCCGCTGCGCCACCGAATCCTTTAAAAAGGGCATGATGATTGGGTTTTGGGACTTTAGGTTTTAGGGCTTTAGGGTTTGGGGACTTTTGAGGCTTTAGGGCTTTAGATTCAGGCTTCTGGGGCCTGAGGGTGTGGAGTTTAAGGTTTCAACGGTGTGGGGATTACAAATCCGGCTGCCGCCGACAAAGGGAGGGGGCAGGAGTTTAGAGTTTAGGGGACGGGTTGGTGTTCCTGGAACGAAGTACCAGGACTTGACTGCAACTCATCAATCTCTCGAAGGATACACAGGTGCCTGCGGGCTGGAGCTTATGGTTTCTCATCATAGGGCTTTACAGGCTTGGCGGGTCTTTCGAATCCGGAGAGCAGGAAAGTATCTTAAAACAACATCTAGATCCCGCTCGAACTTAAGGTACTTTGATTAATTGCGCGCACTGCGCTCTCTGAAAATGAGCATCTTATCGGGGGACTTAGTAAGTAGCTATTGCTTTGAGTTAGAAGTATCATCATAGCCGTAATCAGGATCCCTTTTAAAGTACCTGTACCTCTACATATTACCCACTTGCTACGCCCCCCGACCCTCCAGGAGTGTTCAGGCCTCTAGGGTTTAGTTAGGGGGCTTAGGCTTTTCCTTCCCAGATCCGGACAAGCCCGGCAATTGAAGCAGATTGCTGTACTGTCCTTAAGCTAATCGTCGTGTTTAGGGTTTAACAATTATAGAATAGGGTGTCGTGGTATACTGTGTAGCTGGAACCCTAAACCCGTTTCTCTTTCAAAGCCTGTGTTGTGTTTCCAACATTATAGACCCTTAGCGGGAACTCTGAAAATGCAGTCCTGCGTTGCATCCAGAGACTTGTTCATGTTTTCCTCCGCAACAGAAGCAGATGACACACACTGGCATGTTTCGGTTGGAAATTTGGCGCCTGGGCGTTATAGAAAACGCTCAGGGCCTATAGGGTCGACTGCATGGCACTCGGGTGTGGATTTTGTTGCTGAGGTGCCAGTTTGCACGGTATGTGAACTACTGAGTTTAGGTGCTCGTAACAAATGCAATGTCTCGTTCAAAACTTCCATGGAGAACCAGATCGCACATAACCCTAAGCACGAAACTCTCTGTGATGTTGGCTCGAAGATCAAACGTCTTACCTTTCGGGATGACCGACAAATTCAGGATTTTGGCTTGTCGTGTTCAGCAAGTTGTTCGTTGTTTGTGCATTGTTTTGATGCAATTTGGAACTTCTGCAAGACACCAAACCAACAAACAAGATTCTACATGCAAACCCAAAGAGTCACAAGGTACCACACCATTCGCGCCTCCATAACATGAAGCTTGTTCATCACGGTCTCGTGCAAGGGCATGATTGCCCTGCGCTGTGTCAGACCAAGCCGACCGAAATACCCTAGGCCTGTCAGAATCGGCACACCATCTGAAGCGGTATCCCAAACAAGCTGAACAACTATGAGTGCTGCGAAAGAAGCATAGCGACTTCGCTGTAGGGCCTTTGTCAAAAGAATGGCACAGGCGCGTCTTGGGATCCGAGAGGGGTGCTATCCATGGCTAGGTGCAGTCCATTGGGCTCTTCTCATCGTAGCCTCTAGTCTCTACCCATAGGCCCTATAGTAGTTCCTTTTGGGGGTTACCCTATAGGATTCTATATATGAACCCCCAAAAGGAACTACTATGGGGCCTATGGGTAAACTCTACTTACATATATCTACTTGCAGCTCACTGGACAACTGCGCAAAATTAAGCCCTTAAGGCCCCCCGTACCTGCAACGCGCTATTCGGTCTATACCGGGTCGGCCAAGCCCTTAAGGGAGCCCTATAGATCCCTTGAGCCCTTAAAGGGAACTCTAGGGAACCCTACAGATCCCTCAATTAAAGGAGAGGCCAGCCTCTTGACCGCAACGGCGATTTGCTCATCCAGTGGACCAGCGTCGATCATGGTGCTACCACCTCTCGGACCGATCGAGCTGTTGGGTGTGAGTCTGAGAGGGTCTGCCCATAGGCCCTAAAGTAGTTCCTGTTTGGGGTTCGAATATAGAATCTTATAAGGTAATCCCAAGAAGGAACTACTTTAGGGCCTATGGGTAGGTACACCGAGCTCCTGTACTTTACCTGAACCGGGGGAACTTCAATTTCGAATCAGTCAGACGAAACTTCTGCAGTCCGACTGCCGAATCCTCACACGGCGAAACCCTGACCACCCAACTCCGATTGCAAGATCCCTCAAACCCTACTACCGCATCTTGGCGCGATCCCTCAACCCTAAACCCGCCTGAACCCTTAATCTAGGGGCCGTAAGAAATCATAAAGGGATGTTGGTGTCCATTACACCATAACTATAGATTGAAGAATCCCAAAATAAAAATAGTACTAGTACCCTAAACCCTAAACCCTGAACCCTAAACCCTAAACTCAACCCTGAACCTTAAACCCTAAACCCTAAACCCTAAACCCTAAACTCAACCCTAAACCCTAAACCCTAAACCCTAAACCCTAAACCCAAAAAGCGCTAACCCAGGCCCGGCCCAGGGATGGAGTGGAGAGCTCTGTGTGACTTTGGCGCTTCCCGCTCTTCCCCGCCAGCCGCTCCTGCGGGTTTCGGATTTTGAGGGGTTGGGGTTTAGGGTTTAGGGTTTCGGATTTAGGGTTTAGGGTTTCGGATTTTAGGGTTTAGGGTTAGGGTTGAGGGTTTCGGATTTAGGATTTGGGGTTTAGGGTTTCGGATTTCGGATTTGGGGCTTAGGGTTTCGGATTTAGGGTTTGGGGATTAGGATGTAGGCTTTGGGTTTTAGGGCTTTGGGTTTCGGATTTAGGATTTGGGGTTTAGGGTTTCGGATTTGGGGTTTGGGTTTTAGGGCTTAGGGTTTAGGGCTTAGGGTTCAGGGTTGAGGGTTTCGGGTTTTAGGGATTTTGCTTTAGGGCTTAGGGTTTCGGATTTAGGGTTTGGGGCTTAGGGTTGAGGGCTTCGGATTTAGGGTTTGGGGATTAGGGTTTAATCAGGGATAGGGTTAGACAGACGGAAAAGAGCACGCACAAATTCCCTGTTTAGGGTTTACCGCTGCGGGTTTCGAGGGTCCAACTCAACAGCACAGTCATACTATATGTGTTTAGGCAGGAACCCGGTACGAACAGCAACGGTCAATGACAGATTCGTAATGGCAAACACCGAGACTTCAAACGCTGCTCCCAGTAAGATTCGGGTTAAGAACGTTCGTCCCCCAATGACACTATCAACAACAAGGCGCCGATTTTTGCGGCCTGGACAAACTGTCCTAGTAACATCTTCTGCTGGTGATACATACTGCCGTGGCGACCCCGTTCCCCTTGCTTCAACACAAATGTAAGGATGTCTGACTTCTCAGTCTCAACTGCCAGCCTTTAACCCCACGTCTTAATCCCCGAACTTTAAACCTGACCCCCAATACCTTGGGTAGCCTTACATGGGTAGTTCTCTAAATTAGGGTCCCTTTGAGGTCCCGATTATAGTACCTCACCCTTATAAACAGGACCCCAGAAAGGGACCCTAATTTAGAGAACTACCCACATGCCAGACTTACTGGATCAAGCTTCCGTATTTGAGTTTTCTGCCCACCCAGCCCGAAAAGCTGAACCAACAAACCCCTAAACCCCTAAACCCGTAAGCGTTTAAACCCCTGAACCCAAAACCCTAAATACCTTAAACCCTCATACATCCCAAACCCCTAAACCGTCAACCCACAAACTCCTGAACCCCCAAATCCTAAACCCCTCAACCTTGAACACCCTTCCATACGTATAGTAGCTCTTATAGAACCCTTTAAAGGAACCCCAAAGGCCGATTCTAATTCTTAAGGGCCCCCTACGTTCAGCTCCAAGCTCCACAGCCCTAAACCCTAAACCCTAAAACCTGGGTATAGTCTCCATTGTAGTTCCTTTTTTTTTGGTTTAACCAATAATATATTATGGATTTTATAAGGTACCCCCAAAAAGGAACTACAGTGGAGACTATAGGTAAAACCCTAAACCTAAACCCTAAACCCTAAACCCTAAACCCTAAACCCTAAACCCTTAAACCCTAAACCCTAAGGCCCCTTAAACCACCCAGGGCGCCCGGCCTTGTTGGTTTCGAGCATCTTCAGGAAGGGATCCGCCTTGTCCTCGGCGTTGGGGTAGTATTTTTAGGGGTACCCCTTAAAGGGTTAAAGGTTTAGGGGTTTAGGGTTTAGGGTTTAGGGTTTAGGGTTTAGGGTTACTGCCACATTTAGGTAGTATTTTTAGGGGTACCCTTCAAAGGGTACCCCTTCTGAACCCTACTTTTGGCTCTCTTAACAGGGACCTTATTGAGAGGGTCTATATCCCCAAGGGTCCCTCTAATCCTAGCTCCCAGGCTTCTTTGGGACTTCAAAAGGGGCTCCAGTACGAAATGTAGGGGCCTTAGGAATTAGAATAGGGCTTTGGCGGGCTCCTTGAAGGCTTCTATAAGGGCTACTATAAGGGTTTAGGGTGTAGGGGCCTTAAGAATTAGAATAGGGTTTTGGTGTAGATTATACTATATTATAAACAGGAACCCGCCAAGTAGTTTAGGTGATTATTAAGGCCCCGTATATTGCATACGCAACCAAAGGCCAGAGGCCGATGGTTGCGCAGAGTTTGGGGGTTTAGGAGTTTTTTGGGGGCGGTTTAGGGTTTAGAGGGGTTTAGGGTTTAGGGGTTTAGGGTTATTAGGGGCGAGATTACCAAGAAGATTGCCTATGGTACATTAATCCCACGCTCCCAAAACAAGTTAATCCTCGTAACTGCGGAATGAATGTGTCAAACCAAAACCCCCGCCGAGGTACTTGTGCTCAGATGTGGAACAGGACTGCGACATGCACATTCCAAACTAAAATAAATTAGTCGTAAAGTTCCGTTTGAGGGAGGGACTATCGTGAATGCAATTCCTGATCAGACATCGTAACCCGAAAAGTAGCAGGTCTCTTTGTCCGGACCTAAACTCCCAATCCTGGATCAACCGGCCTACGGCAACGTTCATGCACCATTGCATTATACGCTTTGGCCGTAAAGGGATTTCTCACTAGGGTTATGGGCCAATGCAGGCATCATCTACTAAAATCACTCCGAAGCCTAGGCCATAGGTACATGCCTTTTGGGACAGCCCAGCCGCGACGACGCCGCCTTGGTCCTGGCCCATGCTCATCTTCTCCGCGATCCAACGCCGCTGTACCTGAGTGCTTCCGGCGCATTGACTACTGAAAGGATCCTGCATTGTCTATATATCACCTGGCTGTGTATGGACACATGTACATACACTACAAAATGTGCAATTGCAGTATAGATAAACACAGAGAGACAGATACATGCTTATAAATAAATTAAAAAAAAAATATATATATATATATATACACACACTTGTATCTGTATCAATATTATACATATGTACGACTACGCCGATTGGGTGACACCATCTTTCTTAATCGGATCAGCCCTTTGTTTCTGCACTTTGTACGACGTATATATTTACAGGAGATTCATTACCCAGGGGTCTACATTGAACCGCAGTATAGAAGCCTTATAGATCCCGTACAGTATAGAATCCTGACCATTTCTCAACGGAGCGGCTCTACGGCAAGAACTGGAAGCGTTCGAGAAACGGGGTTTATGGGGGGGTCTACATTTTGGGATTTCGGGTCCTGCGCCCTACGTAAACCGTAAGCCCTATAGACCCTACCTAAACCCTGAATACTAAACCCTAAACTCTAAACCTTGTAGACACTAATGTCTAAACTCATTGGGGCTCGACCTATTTCATCCGGAGCCCTTTTAATAATGGATAGTTAGCGTTGCATCGAGGGCATGCGGGTGTAGCAGCCCCCAAACCTTCGCCTCAGTGGCATGAGGATCCCACAAGAACTTTGTACGAATGCTATGGAAAAGCAACGTTGAACCCTGAACCTCACAAGCCCTTTTCCATGTTTGGACACTCGACAAGAACCCCAAACCTCAAAACAGTAAACTAAAAACCATAGATCCTAAACCCTAAAACCCCAATAAACTAAACCCCAAACCCTAACACACTAAACTCAAAGACATGGGTAGTTCTCTAAATTAGGGCCCTGTTTTGGGTCCCCAATACAGTACGGCACCCTTATAAAAAGGCCCCCAAAAGGCACCCTAAGATTGAAAACTACCCACATCCAGAAGCGCCGAACCCTAAACCCTAAACCCCAACACCCTAACACCCTAAACCCTAAACCCCCAGTACACTAAACCCCAAACCCTAACACCCTAAAGCCAAAACCCCCAATAAACTAAACAAACTAAACCCCAAACACTAACACCCTAAAGCCAAAGACATCCAGAAGCACCGAAGCCTTGAGCAGAGGTGCGGTTTCTACAAGAGCCCAAGGTAGACACAGCTCCATGCACCTGGGAAGCTCGATGCGACTGTAGGGCATCAGGGTTTCGTAGGGCTTATAGGGTTTAGAAGGGTTTGGGATTGAGGGCTTTAGGGTATTCAAGGCGTTCGGGTGTTGAAGAGCTTTGAGGGTTCAGGGTTCGGGCTTTGGGACTTTGAGGCTTTTGGTTTGGGGCTAGGGTTCTCTTCGCAGCGTATCAGGGCTGCATAGAGCTTTCTTCCGGGATTCCGGGGATGTATAAAGGTGATTGAAAACGTAGAGGTCACGATGATGAGGCTACAGCGATTACTTTGCAATAGTTGGGTCCTCGTCATGTGTTTTGCAATTTGCGGCTTAAGCTGGGATCCTTGAGCGCTTCTGATGGGTGTGTCATAAGGAATTCGTGAGAAGATCAATATATTGCTAAACCCTCAGTACACCCTATATACCGTCGAACCCTACAGTTGCACAACTCAAACACCCTAACACCTACCCCCCAGACCCCTAAAGCCTAAACTCTTAAATTCGGGACCCTAAACAACCCTACTTGGTTCCGTGGCTGTCCTAATATCGGACAGCTCGCACTTCGACTACGGCACTGGTGGCTGGAGGGCGCAGCATGGATATCTAGAGCTTAAACGATTTGGGGGTTTCCGAAAATAGGGGACCCTAATATAGTACCCCAAATTAATAGGATCCTTAGTATAAGGACCCCAAAATAAGGTACCCCTAATTTTCGGAAACTCCCATTTTGGGTTTAGGGTTGACGCCATCAGCTTTGGGGTTTCGGCTTCGGCGATTCGATTCTTCCCGTGCTTATGAACGCGCCTGTCAGCGTTCAGCCGTTCCAGGACGTCGGTGTTCGTCACACCGCTGCCCTGGGTGGTTTATTTACTTCAGGGGTTCAGGGGTTTATAGAGGTTTAGGGGTTTAGGGGTTTAGGGTTTAGGGTTTAGGGGTTTAGGGTTTAGGGTTTATAGGGGTTTAAGGTCTTGGCTCTTGCAGAATGGACCCTTGTGAGCTCTACGAGGTCAACCATATAGGCAACCAAGACGGTTTGGTGCCCCAGCCACCCTGGCCCGGCTTTACAGGGCTTCAGTGGGCGTGCTATACTACTGGCGTGCTACCCGCAGATTGCGGCTGTGTGGGGGAATGGGGTCCAAGTGGCCACCAAGAGCTTGATCAGCCGATCCGTGTGAGAGGGCATCCCTGGCAGAAGTGGGTTCCAACTGTTCTGGGATTAATGAGTGCAGATACCGCCTTAACGCAAACCCTGAAGCCCCTTGGCTGATGTGGCAATGCAGCGCAGCGCGGCTACGTATTCGTAGTTAAAGTTGTTAAAGGAGGATGATAGGGGTATAACTCTGGTTCCGCCTTCTGGAAAAGTTTTTTGCTCGTTTCTCCTACGTTAGCGTATCAGGGTGCAGTTGGGTAGCGGGTTGAGAGGCTCTTCCTAATATAGGGGCCTTAATAATTAGAATAGGTTTTTGGGGCCCATGCTACTATACTTATAATAAGGGCCCCCTCCCCCCGGAACAGTATTGGTAACTACTTAGCCCCTATATTATTCCCTAAAACCCAGGTCAAGGCTTGCAGATCGTAAACTCAGACAGTGCGAGTTGAGAAACGACGATCGAGCACCGGACACCCTCGAGAGAAGGACGACGGACATATTCTTTAGGTTTTTAATTGTTTTAGGGTTTAGGGTATAGAGTTTAGGGTGTTGAGGGGGGGTTTGTTGGGTTGAGGGTTTAGGGTTTCTTGAGCGATCGCCATCCTCATCATCACCACCATCATCGTCAAAAGCAGCCATCCACTCTCTCGACCCAGAAGACCTCCCTGCAGGTACTGTGTCCTCTGCTTTGTTCTTGCTTCGTTAAAAGAACTGTCTCGCAAGAATGAACAGTCACAAGCCCACTGAAACTTGGTTGAAAGCCCCCTGCGCAGAACCACCACCGAGGAACCTATTTGGGTGCGCCGCAGGCCTGACCCCAACACTCACAACCAAACAGTCTCAATCGCCTGATCACCTACCTAGCCTATCTATCCATCCATCCATCCATCCATCCATCCATTCATCCACCCATCCGTAGGAACATAACGACATTGTTAACAAAACAAGTTAATCTGAAAAGAGGTTTCAGCATACTACGGTCTTCCAGGGCTGCAACCTCTAAGGCCCAATTGAAATTACCTGGTTACCATGATCTACGGTTATGTGTAAAGTTTAAGGCTCATGGATTAAAACCCGGAACCCTACGCCCATCCCCAACTCAAAAACCCTACTGTAGGGGCCTCATACTAATTAGAATAGGGTTTTGGGGGTCCCTATCTATAATCATCATAGTATCATAGTATTGTATACCCCAAGCTATACTACACCTTGACCACATCCAGAACCCTCTTCTAATTGTTGAGGCCCCTATATTACACCTCAACCACCTCCAGAACCTAAACCCTACACCCTAAAACCCCAAACCCTAAACCCTAAAACCTAAGACCCTAAGCCCTAAACCCCCCTAAACCTTCGCCCTAAACCCCAAACCCCTACAACCCTCCATCGCCTAAGGTCACCATGGAGTCCGCAACCAGCTCAATGAGCTTCTCTTCGCTCTCAGCGTCATCGCCCAATCCGAGCCTCGGTGGGCGCAGAGAGCTCCGAGTTGAATGTAGGGGCCTTAAGAATTAGAATAGAGCTTTGGGGGTTCCCTTTAGCTATAAGGGCTACTATACGGGTTTAGGGTGTAGGGGCCTTAAGAATTAGAATAGGGCTTTGGGGGTTCCTTTAAAGGGCTCTATAAGGGCCACTATAATAATATCACCCAATCCGAGCCTCGGTGGGCCCAGAGAGCTTCGAGCTTCGGTTTAAGCTTTGGCGTTCAGGCTTTAGGGTTTCTGTTTAGGGTTTAGGGCTTAGGGTTTAGGGTTTCTGTTTAGGGCTTAGGGCTTAGGGTTTAGGGTTTCTGTTAAGGGTTTAGGGCTTATTATTTTTGTTGAAGGCCTTTTTGGTGTCCGCCTTGCAACGTCTCCCAAACCCTTAAGGGTAGGCAAAATGGCCACTGTCGGGCCTGAAACACTCACAAACTCCTCCCTCAGCCTTGGCAACCACATTCATGCCCTCACAGCCCTCCATGTCCCTCGTTCCGAAACTGCCGTAGGGGCTCAGGTTCACTTCCCTCACAACCCTGTGCGACCTCTCCGACCTCATCAGGCTCAGGGTTTAGTATTTTATAGGGTTTAGGGTTTGGTGTGGATGGTTTGTGTTTAGGGTTTAGGGTCAAGGGTGCAAAACCCTTTGGGCTTCAATGAACATACTTTTATAGGCACACCCCCCTTTGCTTTCTACACTTTCACAAACGCGATGATAGCTACCTAGAGGGTCATACCACACCCCTCAACGCAATTGGCTAGTTTCAAGACGGCGTATGACCCTCTAGGTAGAGAGCAGCCAGGGGGCCCGTAATCTGATGGTGCTCCCTGCACACGGCCGGTTCCTCTGACCAAGGAGAAAGGTTTGGGAAGCGGAGGAAACCCCCGAAAGCCTAAACCCTAAAGCCTAAACCCTAAACCTTCAGGTATACATACATTGACACAGGGATTCGACAGAAGGACCTTGATGTTATGCGTCGGGACTCCGGCTTTTACAGAGCGGATGTGGTTTATTATAGCGGATTCTGGCATTTGGAGAAACGGCTGAGGGCCTAAAGCCTAAACCCTACACCCTAAATTGGGTCTCTCCCGGTTCCACCCTTCGAAGGAACAAGCCCAGCACGCGAAGCCGTAGCTAGCGCAACCACCACACCCTGAAAAGTGACCCGAGCCTATACAACAATAATGTGCCTATCTCCGTTTTGTACCGACCCCAGGCAGACCCTGAACTTCCTAAGCCCGGAACCCTGAACCCTAAGCCGGTTTGCTCTCTGGCCTCCAGCCGACTCCTTCATGCCCTTCTTGGCCAGAACTGTTTCGGGCACCTCTTCTGCTTAGACTGGGGTTTGGGGGTATATTATACTGCAATTATAATGCAGAACCCCCAAAACCCCATTCTAATTATTAAGGCCCCTACACCCTAAACCCTTATAGTAGCCCTTGTAGAAGCCTTCAAGGAGCCCTTTAAAGGAACCCCCAAAACCCCATTCTAATTATCAAGGCCCCTACATGACCTGGACCCCACAAAGCCTTCCGCCTGAGGCGTCCTCTCACGACTTCCGTATTTTAAATACCCTAAACCCTAAACCCTAACCCTAACCCTAAACCCTAAACCCGAAGCCCTTAAACCCTAAACCCTAAAACCCGCTAGGCTCTTTTGGGGTCCAAGTGGGGGTTTAGATGCGTGGGCTTAGGATTCAGGATAGTTAACCCTGAGAGAAGTGAGGGAGCCTCTCTTCATCATCCCTATCACAAAAGCCTTAAAGCATTTAGGGCGTAGGGCCTAGGGTGTAGAGTTAAAGTTTAGGGCTTTTCAAGGAATTATTGCGGAAATCCCTAGTTTTGTCCTACCTTAACTTGCAGCCAAATGAGCGCGCAAGTCGTCGGTGCTAACCTTCTCATGCTACGGCTCCCTCCGTGTAAATTCCTGTATCATCGCTGAACACCGCGCTCTTTCATGCTGGAGTCCTCACGCAGGAAAGACATAACCCTCTTCACACAGCGCATGAAACTGAGGTCTTATCATTCATACCTTAGGCCTTTGTTACCTTTAGTGCGTCCATGGTGCTTCACAAAAGTGGTGCTTCACACTGAGCGAAAACCGTTCGGAGGGTTTGCGAGTTGAATGCCAGGCATATTTCCGCTGATTTCCGCTCTGATATGCTGTGATTCTTGAAAGGCAAACCAAAGGTTGAGCCGTCGGAGACTTTGATGGCGTTGCATGCCTTTTCCATGTTCGTAGTTGTCCAGAACTGTCTCGGGCGACCAACCCTGCGTTGCTCGGTTTCCCTGCGCATGGCACATTGTGTTGTGAATGCTGGTTGATGCATCGGATGCTGCCTCTCCCTACTGTGCGAAGCACATGGCCCAGCAACTTGAGCCGGAATTGTTCAAATGATTCACTAACGGCTTGTTATTTCAACCATCTTCTGCCATTAGTGCATTTTGAAGCTTCGTCGTTTGCTCTCTGATACACATATGCATCTGAGTTCTGATGCTGTGCCAATGTCGTGTGTAACATGAGAACCTTTCTAAAACCTTTAAGTTGAGGGTTTAGTAGATATCCTGTTGCATCAGTGGGCTCTCGACTTCCGAAGCCGCAAGGAAGTTTGCTGACGATGACTGTGTTGTGTAGCATCTTCCGTTTTGTTGCAATGAGACTTAAACCAAAAAACATCAAGTTTCTTGAGGGCAGCCATTGTTGCAGATATGCGTTTTTCGATTTCACGGTTCGGGCCCACTGCTTCTTGTGATGCAGGCTCCTACAGTTTCCTCAGCGCACTTCATTTTTCTCCGTTTTTGAACCGAACTGGTGTCATCTGCATACAACAGATCTTGGAAATTGACTGAATAGATACGGGCTTAAGGGGCATCCTTGTCGGACGCCCGTGCGTTGCACATGTGTCCCTGTAGAACCCTTAAAAACTAACCTTGTGGTGATCCTGATAGCAAACCCAAAAGGAACCCGAACGGAGAACCCTTGAAATAGGTCCGAAATACGTATAGGACTCTCTCGGAACTGTAAGAACAGCCTTATGCAACCCTCGAATTATGCTTAACCGAACCCTCTCAAGGACACCTAAACCCTTAACCCCTTAACCCCTAAACCCCTAAACCCCAAACCCCAAACCCCCAAACCCCTAAACCCCCAACCCTAAAGCCTAAACCCTAACCCAAACCCTAAAACCCAAACCCCTAAACCCCTAAACCCTAAACCCTAAACCCCTAAACCCCCAACCCTAAACCCCTAAACCCCTAAACCCCCAACCCTAAAGCCTAAACCCCTAACCCCTAAACCCCTAAACCCCAAAACCCCAAACCCAAACCCCTAAAACCCAAGCCTCGTCGCTGGGGGAGAGCCCGTAGAGCTCGCGAGCAGCTTCCAGCTTACGCTGGTGGACCAGCCTCGGCGTCGGAGAATGCTGGGGTCAGAAAAGGTTTTTCGTTGTTGTTTCAAGGAGTTTGGGGGGTGGTATTATGATGTTTTAGGAGAATTTGTGGCTTTGTGTTATTGAGTTTGGTTGTTGTCTTTATGTAGGATTTGTGAATCCAATAGCCTGGTGCTGTGCGGTTCTGTAGGGTTCTAAAGGATCTACGACGCTGTTCTGATAGTGTGCTGTTTCAAGGGCTATGGTCTATAACATCATAAGGAATTGGGGTTCAGACATTAAGGGTGTGAGGACTTCGCGTGGGTTCAGGGCTTTAGGAGGCAGGCTTCTTCAGGGTTTTATGGCCTAGAGCTCAATATTCTTCCTTCGGGTTCCTGATTATACCCACAGCCCTCTTCGAATCGTTGCTTCAGGTCCCTATATCACATTCAGGGTATGTTTAAGGGAGGCACCCCTGTACTAAACTCGTCGTCCCTTACACCCCAAAAGCCCTAGCTATTCAAACCCCTCAACCCTCTACCCCCATATGCCCCCGAACCTCTAAGCCACAAAACGCTTCTGCACTAAAAGGCCTAAAAGCCTTGCAGCCCTCCCTGCCGCTCCAGAAACTCCTCATGCACAGTGGCAGGCCCCACGATCGAAACTCCCGAAGCCTTAACCGTGTTAGCGTTTAGCGTTTAGGGTTTAGGGTTTCGGATCTTGACCCAATGCCACTAAGCCCTCAAACTCCTCAACCCCTAAACCCTCAAACAACCCCTAGACCCTCAACCTCTGAACCCTTGACCACCTTAAGCCCTTGAGCAAAAAAACATGCACGAAACACCTGAAAGGTTGAAGTCTGGAACCCGTTGGCCGATAGATGCGAGGGTTGCGAGCCCAAAAGGGCCTGTAAGGTTTCGGGTTTAAGGGCCCATACCAGGTTTAGTAGAGTGGGGGTTCGAAGTAAGTGCGCGTGACATGTGGGCCCCAATGCCGCACCTCATGTCGATCCTGACCACAACCACCCCGTCTATTATGGGCCGAGAATGCCCACCGATATCTGCAGAGTGGCTTCGAACGCTGCAGGAGGACGATGAAGGAGAACTTTGCCTCTCGGGAGATCGAGGGGCGAGTATTTAGCGTTGAACAGAAACATATACATACATGTATACATATACCTCTACATGGCCGAAGTTGCATGTATGTAGTATATGTATGTATACATGCATGCATGCATGCATGCATGGATGTATGCACGTAGGTACGTACGTACATAGGTATGTATGTATGTATGTATGTATGTATGTATGTATGTATGTATGTATGTATTTGTGCAATGTAATGTGTTTATATACATACACGCACACATGCACGATGCATACTGAATGCATGTATCGCGTGGGTATGTACGCATACCTATATTCTGGGTTTTTATACGTACGTATGCAAACAGATGCCATGGTCCCTCAACCCCGAACTTGCTGAGCATTCACTGCCCAGATGCCAGCATGTTCAGGACCACCCACCCGAGCTCGATGATGAGCTCATCCTCGATGAGGCTATAGCCCTCCGGGCTGAGGACATACCTGGAAATTGGGTTCACGCTTTCTGGGTTTATTTATAGGGTCCATAGGGCTTGGGGTTAATATTATTATAGGGTTGCTATTCGGGCTTAGGGTGGCAAGGAAGGCCTTCATAATGTCATGGCTAGTCAGTAAGCCAGACCCTGTTGTGGCCGCCAAGCCGTGGCACGGAGATGTCAGTATCCCAAAATCCGGAACATTGCTCAAAGCGCTGGCAACTCCTTCGAAGGAGTCTAGAATAACCTACTACTTAGGGGTTTCCGAAAATAGGGAACCCTAATATAGCACCCTAAATCGTAGGATCCTTATTATAAAGACCCCCAAAATAGGTACCCCTTACGTTCGGAAACTCCCACTTGTCCAGCATCCTCCGGGAAATCAAGGTCAAGCTTTCAAGTTATTTCGGGTTTCGGGTTTAGGGTTTAGGGGTTTATGGTATTTCGGGGTTTTTAGAATAGGGTTTCGGGGGCCCATTATACTATAATTATAATAGGGGGCCCCCAAGATATACAGGTTAGTGAGGCCCCTATATTACTCTACTACTAAAGATAGCGGGTGTGGAGAACAGCAGGATTCTACACCCGGAAATCACGCTGATCCCCCAAATGCCTCAGCCCGATTCCCGAAAGCACATCACCGCACGCCCCTAAACCACAAGCACCAAAACCCCAGGCAACCATAATAAGACTGATAAGAACTAACTGTTGGGATTTAAGAAGAAAAGATAACAAGCAAGTTAAAGTAGCACTAAATCCAACATGGCAAGACAACTGAACTTCTTTTTGATGCCCAGTCGCCAGATGGGGAATGGGAGCCAGGTCAAAATGAGGAGGAGTGAGAGCCTCCGCCATGGTGCTTCGGATTGTGGGTTTCCCAGGTCGGGTGCATAAGGTAGGGGAAGCTGAGATTCTTGCAGCTCTAGCTACCTAATCACCCACCTAGAACTAGCCGTAAAATCAGCCTTCAAGTATTGTGGGGAAGACGACATTGTTGATTGTATGTATCGTGGTGTCTCACGCAATTAAGCCGGGCCGCCGACGGTAGTCCGAATTGCCGCGATACCAGTTCTCCTCTCCTTCACTGTTCTCAGTGATCTGCAGGGCATTGTAATAAAACATGATCAAGCAAAAGATGCAGCCGAAGGCGAACCACACGTACCTTAGCCAGGAACTTCTGAGGCCTAGCTACCTGAGCTAGGTGGTGAAGAGGGCAGTTGTGGTGGGTACTTTGGGGCAATGTATCTACTAGTTGGGTACATGGACTTTTGGGGTCATGGTTTGGGGTTGAGGGTGCATGCTGCAACACAATGAGCCTGGCCCACCAGGCCATCACAGCTAAAGAAGCAAAGGTATCTGTTCGTTTCAGCCTCTGGGGCTTTCAGGCTCAGGGGGTTCAGCTGGTGTGGGGTTGGGGATACTACCTATAGTCTTCATTGTAGTTCCTTTTTGGGGATACCTTATAAAATCCTTAATATATAATTGGTGAAACCAAAAAAGGAACTACAATGGAGACTATAGGTAGACCCTAAACCCTAAACCCTAAACCCTGAACCCTAAACCCTAAACCCTAAACCATTGGAGAGTGTCGAGATTCAGAGAGTTGAGATCCCATCACCAAAGATCACCAAAGTGCCTCCCCTCAAACTCCTCTTCTCAAAGTCTGACGAGTTCCTTTAGACTTTAGGGGCCTCAATAGTTAACTTAGGGTAGGGTTTAGGGTTTAGGGTTTAGGGTTTAGGGTTTAGGGTTTAGGGTTTAGTTTAGGGTTTAGGGTTTAGGGTTTAGGGGGATTACATTATAACTTCTTCGGCCCCTATACTATAGAGCTTGGATCTTGTTGGGTCGTCTAGGCGTTTCAGGGACTTCTTCAGATGACCGTGTGGAGTTAGGGGTTTAGGGTTTAGGGTTTAGGGTTTAGGGTTTATGGTTTAGGGTTTAAGGTTTAGGGTTTAGGGTTAAGGGTTTAGGGGTTCAAGGCTTGGTGTGTTGAGGCTGTTGATCACCCAGAATTCCGAATGTCAGGGAGCCCGGCCGCACTGCCAACTGCAATCAAAGCCGCAGATGGCAAAGCTCAAGCCCAAATCTAAAAACAGTTGCACAACCCACCATTAAAGCATTGCTGGTGACAAGAGTTACCTCAAACTCTAGCATGAACTTGCACCCCGGACCAGACTGCGAATATTAAAGCCGATTGAGCCCAAGCTTCATCATGAACGTGTCCGTCAAGCTCGAGGCAATGCCGCAACTCGGGATAGCAAACGAACCCTAGGGCTCCAAGTATGCAAATAGTACCTACCTATAGTCTCCATCGTAATTCCTTTTTGGGGATACCTTATAAAATCCTTAATATATAATTGGTTAAACCAAAAAAAGGAACTACAATGGAGACTATAGGTACTTTGGGGTCTAAAGTCTATAAATATGTAGTGCCTACTTTGGCGCTATCTGGAGCTTTAGGGGAAGGCTTCCCCAGGGAAGATATCTTAAACGCTCGGAGTCGAATGTCTTTAGTTAGGGCCTTGCGGATTAAGCCCCTGACACTGTGAATTCGAGTTCGGGGGCTCAAACACCCTGAACCATGAGCCCTACCCCCTGTTTCCCGCGCATTCCTAGGTGAAGCTTTCACGCAGAGATCTCTCCCTAATCCCTAAACCCTACTGTGTGTGTGTGTGTCTCTCTCTCTCTCTCTGTCTCTCTCTCTCTCTCTCAAGCTTTCTCATTCTCACTGACTCACTCACAACCTAACACGGCCTAGATGATTCGTCTACGGTTTTGGTGAGCTTCATAGCAGCAGCAAGAGGAGGAGCAGGAGTAGGAGTAGGAGTAGGAGTAGGAGTAGTAGTAGTAGTAGTAGTAGTAGTAGTAGTAGTAATAACTATAATAACAATTGCTGTTCTATGTTGTTCTGGTTGTCGTGGTCCTGGTTGTAGTCGTCGTCGTCGTCGCCGTCATGCTGAGGTTGGCGCTACTGAGCAGATGCGGCTCTGCGAACTTTCCCGAAAGCTTTCCGAAGCTACCTATAGTCTCCATTGTGGTTCCTTTTGGGGGATACCTTATAAAATCCTGAATACATAATTGGTTAAACCAAAAAAAGGAACTGCAATGGAGACTATAGGTAGGACCCTGACCTGCTATCTGCCCGGACTCGCTGCAAACCGTGTCAGTCAGGGGTTAGGGTTTAGGGTTTAGGGTTTAGGGTTAAGGGTTAAGGGTTTAGGGTTTAGGGGCTGCAGACAGTGGCAGTCGTGGGGTGCAGGGTTTAGGGTTCCGCCCATGAAAGTCGAACTGCTTTGCGGCTGAAATGGCCGTTCTTCCGCCTGTGCCTGCTTACGGCGTCTCGCGCGCTTTCTCTTCTTGTTCGGCATCACAGAAAGAAAGGACCCATGGCTAGAGAAATCATCGGCAAGCGACATGAGAATGGTTGCGGAGAGCAGCGGCATCATGAACCGCCTGCCCAAGCATTCAAGCATTCACTGTTTTGGGGGGCAAACTATCGAACCACAAGTCCTCAAAAAGAGGCGCCGGCATTCATACTTAGAGGGTGATTAACTACCCACTCCACCCACAAGGGTATACTGACGAACGTAAGTAATCTCAAGCAAAGGCAACAAAACGTGTGAAAAAAAGATGCAGCCTGTAGGATGGCACCCGAGCACCAGCGAGGACGACTAGCTTCAACTGCCTCGGCTCACAAGGCTTCAGTGAGGGCGGAAACCCTTCTTACAGGTCTGTGAGTCTCGCAGGGAGCCGAAACAACACGGCTTCACCATACCCGCAAACTGTGAGCTCGCACATCCATTATGGGTTTGACTGGGGATCTGTGCAGGGACTGGCAGGGCACGGGTATATCACTGCAGGAATGACGATGGCGACGACAAAAACAGACCGATGGTTGCTGTGTCTGTCTACGTCGCAGTCAGCAGTAGACTGCTGAGTGGTAGTCTATACTAGCATCAGCACGTAAAGGCAAAGGAGCAGCTGAATCAGCAGCGGACAGCAACGCCTACGCGTGAGCACTGCCACTTGCAAACCGTGTGTTGATCCCCAAGGCATGCCTTACACGAACTTCCATGAACCCTAGCTTCTGCGACCATCGCCGCGGGTTTAGGGTCTGCCATGTATAGGGCTTAGCAGTTGAAGCGGGCAGGTACGTTTCAATCTGCTGGGGCTGGGGGCCAATGGACCCCGAAACCTCGAATTTAGATGTTCGAGCCTACCCTAAGCCTACCTGGACCCTGGTATACCTCTTTAGGGTTCCTTATGATGATTTCCTTATAATATATATATATATATACATATATATATATATATTTATATTTATACATATATATATATATAACTCCTTAAGAAGGTAGGCTATTTAGGCTCCAGGTACACCCCCGAGAGACGCTCCGAGTTGCAAGATGGGACAAGTCATGATCCACTCAACCTGCCCATGAGGTTGACAGTCCAGGGGTTTAGGGTTTAGGGTTTAGGGGTTTAAGATTTAGGGGTTTAGGGTTTAGGGTTTTAGGGTTTAGGGGTTTAGGGTTTAGGGGTTTAGAAAGATGCTCAAAACAGTTTCTGCAGGCTGCTGAATATTATACTCTGCTATACACTAACTGTACTCTTAGTCTTAGTCTTAGACTATACTATTCTATACTATATACTATACTATACTTACTATACATACTTCAAGGAGGTTGGAGGGCTCTTCGGCACCCACACAACCAACGACACGCATGACTACACGCGTATCCGCTGTGACCCAACACTTCATGAATGCTCCCAATTCTCCTCCATTGCAGCAGAGCCAATACATGTTATGGCATATGGGGAGTGCATAGCTATCTCTGTCTTGAGTTCATGGCAGGGCGTGCAATCAGAAGCAATCAAAGAAGCAATACAACATAGAGCCAGTACACATCGGTGAATGTGCGTGTGTGCACATATATCTGCTGGCGTGTGTGGGTATGTGTCACGTACATGGCTTAAATAGCATATCTCTTTTCACGTACCAATGTCTTTCCTTTGTATTGTGTGTGCGCGCGTGTGTGTGTGTGTGTGGTGGCTGTCTGTGTGTCTGTGTGTGTGTGTATTTGTGCTTGCGTGCGTGCACTCTGCTGTCTTGCGCGTTCGCTTGTACGCTTGCTTGCGTGCTGGAGCTTGATTGCTTGTCTGCTAGAATGTTCTAAATCTCTCTCTCACTCTCTCCCGCTCTCTCTCCCTCTCGCTTTATTGGGCCTGTAGGGAAGTGTTGCTTCATGTGCCAGTTCTTAAAGCCTCTTGTTCTTCGTTATAAACGGAGCAAGGCCAGAGAGCCTCTAACTAAGCTCAACGAGCACGAAGCTCGATCCTGCTGCAGGACAGGGTTTAGGCTTTAGAGCTTCAGGGCTTTAAGTTTGATGGTTCAGGATTCAGGGTTTAGGCCGCAACTTCCAAAGTCATCTCCCCAGGCCTTAGCATATACTAGCATTAGCAAATTAATTTTGCAAATATTTCTATTATTGAAACTGCTGGTATTGTTACTCTTGTCGTAGTTGCTGTTGTTGTGAATCATTAGAACTACTATGAACTACTGCAACTCACCCCTAAACCCTAAACCCGAAACCACTGCAACTCCACAGTTGGGTTCGAAGCCCGCTGTATGCCCTAACCTCTGAACCCTAAACCCCTAAGCCGTTAAACCCCTAAACCCTAAGCCCTAAACCTCTAAACCCCTAAACACCTAAACCCCTAAACCCTAAAACCATAGACCCCTAAACCCCTCAACCCTAAGCCCTAAACCCTAAACCCCTAAAACCCTAAAACCCTTTTGTATGCAACCAAGGAAGCAGGACGGGCCAGCTGAAGAGTGTAGGAGTGGGTCGAGACGCCTCTGCCTGATCAGCGGAGTTTGGGGGTTTAGGGTCTTTAAGCTTTGGGGTTTAGGATTTAGATGGATTTAGGGTTTAGGGTTTGGGGGTTTAGGGGTTTAGGGTCTTTAGGCTTTGGGATTTAGGGTCTTCGGGCTTTGGGGTTTAGGAGTTTAGGGTTTAGGGTTTAGGGGTTCAGGGTCTTTAGGCTTTGGGGGCTTAAGGCTCTAGGTTTTACGGTTTTAAATTAAAAACAGCTTGTAAATAAAATAGGCTTTGGGGTCTTAAGGGTTTATGGCCAGGCCAGGGTCTTTGTCGGGGTTTAGGATTTAGGGTTCAAGGTTTATGGTTTAAAGCTTAAGGGTTTTTAGGGGTTTACCCTAAGCCCTACGCCGTCAGAATCAGGGGTGGAATCATCGCGGCTGTAACATTAGTGGTCTGTACAAACGGTAAAGTATCCCTATAGCTATACTGCAGCATGCCCCAGACGCCCATGTTTGTCATTAACGGCCCTACATCAAGCTCCTTGTCATTCTGGCAGAAGACATGCGTAACAATGCCGAACCTACAACTCCAATTAACCACTATATACCCCACACCTGAATCCCTGAGCCCCGACTACAACCCGGCTAAACCCTAGTGTAGGGGCCTTAATAATCAGAACAAGGTTTTTGGGGCTCCTTGTTATTATATAGTATAATATACCCCAAACCCTATTCTAATTCTTAAGGCCCCTATATTGAACCCTAAACCCTAAACCCCTAAGCCCTAAACCCTAAACCCCTAAACCCTAAACAGTAAACCCAAAGCCCTAAACCCTGAACCCCTCAACCCTAAACCCTAAACCCCTAAACCCTAAACCCTAAACCCTAAACCCCTGAAGCCAAAACCCTAAACCCCTAA
>CAJNDV010032146.1:23395-38251 GCA_905221635.1 Symbiodinium sp. CCMP2456 | reverse complement strand
AAAAAAAAAAAAAAAAAAAAGAAACTGAGGCTCCGGAACTCCAAGCAAACAGGCGCTGACCCCAAAATGTTCGTCTCAAGTCCTTACCTCGAACACAGTCGCCAGCCCACAACCTCTCAAGACATGCACTAACAGCAGAAAACCGCAGTCTCCAACCCTTCTTGGTGGTGTAAGTGGATATTTTTCACATACATGTGGATGCGTGGGCGTATTTGCTTTGTTTTGTGTTGCTGGAGGGGAAGTGCTATGAGGGGTATGTGTGTGTGTGTGTGCGTCTCTCTCTCTCTATATATATATATATATACAGGCCTGCTGCCTGCCTGCCTGCCTGCCTGCCTGCCTGGCTGTCTGTATGTATGTATGTACGCATGTATGTATGACAATATATAACTACATATATATATATATATACACGTGTATTTACATAAACCCTGCCTGGATGTCGGTGAGGTCCGTGTAGCCCACCCAGTCCACAGGGTGGGCAGCAACTCGGACAGATGGAAGGCGTCGGTTCCGAAGATTGAGACAGGACGGGACAGGAGATGGGTGAGGCCGGCGGGCCTGACTAAAAGCCCGAAACCAAACCCTCAACCCGAGACCGAAACAACGGTTCAAGGTTTAGGAATTGCAACTCTGATGTTGGGCCCAAAGGCCATACCATATAAGGCTTTTGAGCTATGTTGAGCCTTCGGGCCCATGATTTCGGTTTGCTGAGATGGCGACACGGGGAGGCGAGGTCAAGAGCACACTAAAAAAGGATAATAAGATCAGCCCTACAATAAACAAAAGTCTACTGATAGTCATCACTACAGTAATCATATCCAAACAAAACGACCTGCTAGTGTATGGGGGTTTCCCAAAAATAGGGGACCCTAATATAGTACCCTAAATAATAGGATCCCTATTATAAGGACCCCAAAATAAGGTACCCCTTATTTTCTGAAACCCCCATATAACGGCCCAAAAACAGATCCTCGACCTCAGGCTGCCTGGCTTCAAGTTCCCAGCCGTTGGGCTTCCCAATTAGGGTTTAGGGTTTAGGGTTTAGGGTTTAGGGTTTAGGCGTCCCAATTAGGAGGTTGCCTGATTCCAGAAACGAAAGTAGCTGTCATGTTTCCAAAAAATGAAAAACACGCAAGACCGATTTGGAGCCCTCTAAAGCCCCAACTGCCAAGGTTTCAGGTGTAATTAGATGTTCATGGTAGGGCTAAGGGTTTAGTGTGTTTAAAATTTAGGGGTTAGGGCTTAGGCCTAGGGATTGAGGGGTCCATCATCTCAGACTTTCGGATGGAAACCGGCCGTACGTTGACTTGATTCCGGGTGCTCAAGCTTGGGGGCTCGGGTGTTTGAACAATGATAATAATGCCAGCTCATGCCCGAAGCCCAAGCCAAGTAGCCAACCGCCACGGCAAGCATAAAGCAAGCACATGGCAGGGCCATGTAGAACACAGTGTCGAAGGAGTTCAGCGGTGGGTCCAGACTTTTGCCTGCTCGCATTAAGCCCAAGGGACTGCAAAACCCCAACCCCTCATACCCAAATACGCTGAAGACCCCCTAACACTCCACCTGGAGACTCACAGCACGGCGTTTTTTTCGTTTGAGTCGGGATGGGCTTCAGTTTACTTCTGCACCTGGGAATTGAGTAATCGCTGGGAGTCTGTGAGTTGTTTTCTTCTCCGACTCCCGTTCCGTTGCCAATGTCACGGTGACGACAGCGATACCAACAGCACACAGACTCGCCACAAACGCTACGAAGGCGCCACCCAAAGGGCAGAAAAAAAAGTAGAGGAAGAGACAGTGACAGGTTTTTCTACTTCTGCCTCTTAAACGCGGCAAAGGGGCTGGAAAATACAGAACACCATACGACGTGAGCGAGCTTACCCTTGCCTCTCCTAGTACAGGTGATTTCTCACGAGCCCTCAGCAGTCAAGGCTCCGAAGTACGATACCACCAGCACATTCACCGCTGCAGCCACGTCAGACAGCAGGCAAATGGAGACGCCAATGGCGAACTCTATGCCTGAAAGTCAGCCGGGGTTCGAGTTTCCTGAAATCTGAAGCTCCCTTTTCGGGGGGGGGGACTAATTAGGGTAGCTTCGGAACGAAAATGCAGATGTTCTAAGAGACTAAGACTAAGTGCAACCCTTGTCGAAAATGCAGGAACTGCATGACGTAGTAAGCATAATGATACAACCATGAGTGTAGTCCGACAAGGATCTAAAATGCACAGGCACGATGCTGCGCCTGCAAGGTTGTTGACGAACTACATTTTGAACTTTCATGTGTATGCATCAACTACTAAGAGTAACAAGCTGATAAAAACTAGCGAATCTAATATGGCAGACAATAGCAGTAAAGTGCACAACATTGCACTGCAAGAACGCTGTCAAACACTGATATCTTCTTCTACAGGGGATGAAGCAGAAAGGGTTTCGAAAGGAAGGCACAACCTGTCCTTTCGGAAGAAGACTCTCGAGAAACAAGTATTGGCAGGTGTGTATACCCCGACACCCTTTACACAAAACAACAATGGCGATTACAATTATAGTTGCACGATAGGCATAACGATAATGCTAATGGTACCTATAGCGAAAAACATTAACAACACACCTATGCCTATAAGCATGTTGATAACAATAATAATCAGAATTCAGATATTTATAGCTAAAAGACAAGTAACCTGGAGATGTTCCTTAGAGGCGTAATAGGTGTGTAGGTTGCGACAGACCAAAGACTGGACAACCGAACATTTGGCTCAAGGAAAACAAGCGTGATTGCATTGTTTGTTGCACTTCCTCGTAAAACATTTTTTCTCATGTGTTCTTCTGGTCGACAGCCTCAGCTCATGTTTGTGGATGTTTGTGGCTAGGTGAGTGTAGAGCCTCGACCTGTGCCATAGCCCTTCATACTTGCAGCTCCACCGCACTTGGGTGTAGAGTTTGGAATCCCATTGCGTAGGTCCGGCAAAACGACCTGCATTGTGCTGTTCCATATCAATAACGCACATCAAACATCGGATCCAAATCATCAAGGGTTAGTTTACGTGGGAAACAGCTTGCCCGAATCGTAAGCAACAAGCCGTCGAATCTGTGGACTCGGCTGTTGCGAACCTTGCGGACCTGGATGTAGCTTCACCTATGGTTTCCAAAGGTCAAAGACCGCATTTGCATCGCGTCAGTGCTGGCTTAAAGCCTCCGAAGCCGCCGAGGTTTTATCTCGGTTACAGCTACAGTGGAGAGCCGCAGTAACGGCAGGTGCAGGGTGAAGACGTCGGCAACGGGCCTTATCTTGATTACCTTCGAGAGGCACGTTAACGGCCGGGTCGGGTGACTAAGCCAGCGCGTCGGCGAAGGGTGACATCAATCTACTTAAGACTTCAGAGCATTGGTATGGATCTTCTTCCGGCGATATTCCACGGCCCATTATGGGACATTGCTGCTGACGACAAGCATACTGCCCTAGCATCCTCCTGCAGAATGCGGACAGAAGGCGGTAAGAAAAAAAATGGAGGAGAGCTGTTGCAGGTCGGCTGTGCGAGTTACTGGCTACGTGGCTGGGAGCATTGGATCGCTGAGATCTTCAGATGCTGGTGATCAACCATCTGCGGAGATTAATTACGCACCTGTCTTTTGCATACACTCCTAGAGTTCCATTGTTTCCTGTGGACTTGGCTTTGCCATCCGATGGATCGGACGCGTCTTTTAATGCACCCGCGATCACAGAGCCAGCTACGCTACCAGCCGCTACGATTGCAGAGACCTGCTAGTGCGCAGAGATCAAGGTCCCCGCCTCGCATCTTGCCGTGTTCAATTAATCATCCACCAACTCCTAGGCCGAACCACTGAAGCATTAGGACGCCAGTACCTCCTGTCCCGAATCGGGTTGATTCAGGTCGTCCAGCTGGGGGCTGCGTAGTCTCTGTCCCGAAGCATCGGGCGGCTCGACAACTTATCCGACAATTGGAGAATCATTCAATGATCGCAGTTCGGGTATGGCAACTTCAGATAACAACATTAGCTTGGACATCAGAGCAGTGGAGGGATTGGAACCGTCAGCAGGAGTGACGGGATCATCGGCTTCTTCCTCTGGCTTTGCTGCGTCTTCCGCTGCACATGCGCCTGCTGCTGCGACTGCAAAAGCGAAGGCGAGGCCTGCTACTTCATCCCGGCGCGTGGCACAGTGCCGAACCGTGGACTATCAGCCTTATGATGATAACGACACTGCTGAGTTGGCAGCTTCGATGGCATCTGACTTTCATGCACATCGGACGCACGAACATTATTGCTTGTGTCGCTTGATCAACGCGGAGTCCTGGATTCGGTACCTTTGACACAGGCCCGTGAGGTATTCACCCTTGTCGGATCGCATCTGTTGGCGGCTACTGGCTATTCTTGTTTGCAGTCACGCTCCTTGGCATTCGAGGCATCGTGCTGTTACGTGCACCTTTGTCCAGAACTTGGTGACTTCTACTGGGACGGACTCGGCCATCATTCACACTGCATCCACAACAAGGCCTCCTGGTGATAAAGACTCCTGCCGCCGCGATCTTCGCATGCGGTTGAGCTCGCATCTTCCCTTGCCACTTGACCTGACCACCTGCTGCATTTGGACGACGGTGAGAGCGTGACTAAACGCCTGCTTGCGCTTGGCGATCCGATTCATGGTTTAACATTCACGCCTGGAGGTGATCTTATTGGCACGGTCCGTCGCCTTCTTGTGGGGTTGTGACCAGTGCGAAAAGTGTCATCGGTGTCTGCCGTTGACAACCAAAGTCCCCACCAGAAGATTGCAAATCATTGTTGGTCAGGTTGCAAAGCATTCAAGTCCAATCACAGCGGTGTGGTGTTGGCATTCCGCCTCCCACACAACCTTTGTTATCAGCCTTGCTTAATCCTGTCCATCATGGTGGGCTCGTAAGTAAGCAAGAGCCGAGTACAACCCTTCTGCAGCCTTGTTTTGCGCAGCTCTGCTCAACAATACTCCCCGATAAGCAAAACCTGGCTCACAGCCGCATCCTCGTGGGAGCTCCATAAACAGAACATTGTTGTATTGGCCTTTGCCACCCAAAGTGGTAACAATGACGTCCTCACATGAAATGGAGGCGGATCCCCTGCAGATATCGCCCACTTCTGCTTCCGATGAAGCAGCAGCTGCGCAGGCACCGGATGTCTCGTTTGGGTTGTCGGTTATACCTTCAAACAAACAAAGTAGTGGGAGCGAAAGCTCGCCCAGGGCTACAAGTAGGCCCGCGGCTGAGGGTAGAGAGGTTGCTGTGACATCAAGTAGACCCTTCAGGGCATCCAGTCCCTATCATAGGAACAAACCTGCTCCAAAGCCTAAGCACATGTGTGCATGCCAAGTAGCAAGGTCTTCGGGGACGTCACCCTCCGGTAATCCTGTATCATACGGCCCAGCACAAAAAGGTTCAATTACACCGGCATCAGCAATTGGGTGGAATAGTGCAAGGGGTTGACCCTCAGGTTCACTCCTAAGCTCTAGCGCAAGCCCAGATCGTTGAGAATCAAGCCGTAGCATATGCTTCCGAAGTTCAACAACAAGCTGAGAGTCATGTCCAGGCGATGGCCGTCAACATGGAGAGTCAAGCCCAAAACCGGGTTCAAGCCATTGAGCAACAAGCGCAAGCTATGGTTTCAGAGGTATATATCCATTGAATCTTCAAGGCAACTAGCTTCGGCAAACGAAACCATTGCTAGCCACAAGCAGCAAAACGAAACATTGGCTCGACAACACCAGGACTTGCACAGTCAGTTTGCGACTTTGCAGTCCATGGTAGCAGAAGTCAAGGCCAGTGCTGTGAATACGAGCGTGCCTCAGATTCCTCCAACCAAGAATGGCGCGGAAACCACAGAAGCGCTTAAGGCTACGGCATCCCAGGCAATTAATGCAAACCATGAACGAACTCCAAACGTAGCCCCAATGGTGTCAAAGGTGCTATTGCTTTCAGTTCTACCGTTGCCTGTCTCAAAAGAGACCGGTTGGTCTTTATGACACACGAGGTCATGAGGATATACACCCTGCGCCCTTAACGATTCGAAAGAAGGCAAACTTCGACCTGCACCTGAATCCGCTATCCACTCAAGGGTATTTCCATTACCCGAAGATCTTTGAACCCCGGCGGGCAGCGAAAGAATGGCAGGTGCAGATATGGATGGCGACGCCCATGTTTCATGTGCAACCGCAGACATAGCAGGACAGATAAAGTGGCAAATGCAGCGAGTGCCCTACAGATGTATGCAGAAGGCATGTGCTGGATCCGCGAGTGGCTGTTGTGACAACACGCGTCACTTTGTTAACTACCCTTCCAGCGGATGCTGTCGTGGGCAACAGTAGTATTTCTGCAGCGGAAGATGTGGCCCCTTTGGGTTTGCCACTTCCTCCAACCTCGTGCGAATAGGGACAATCGCTGCCCCGGCTGCATGTGCCCATCGGAAAGAACCCACAAGCGCATTAGCTTTTGCTTTAGCGCTGGAATCTGCCTTTGGCGGAGGACCCTTTGAATCATTCTTGCCTTTGCCTTACCCTTACCCTTATCGTCATCTTTTCCCTCACCTTTAGCTCCAGCCTTAACCTTTGCCTTGGCCTTGTTCTTGGCCTTACCTTTTGGCGTGCCTTCTGGTGGTTTGCCTGGTAGGCCTGGTGTGGCTGGGACCGCGTTGTCCTTGGTGGGAACTGCCGGACTCCCCCTTCACATACTATGCGTCCGAGATCTGCGATGCAAGGAACGAATCTAATCGAAGAAGTTGCGCAGGGTTATTCTGACTGGAATGCAATTTCGCGATTTCTAACCTCTGGCCTTAGGCAAGCCTGTAGCCCACGCAGAAGTCTAGCGTGGCCGGTTCGATCAATTGCAGCGAACTGAGTCCATAGAGCATTCCTCCATGACCTGAATCCTACGCTGTCTTTCCGGAGCTGCGGCATCTTAAGGTCTTTCAAATTTTTGTACTTCAAGGTGGCTGCTTCAAGGTCCTCTTCATCTTCAGCTCTACCCCCCTGGCGGTGGATACCGTCACCACCGTAACCGCCAGCATATCCCCGATCGTCGTGTACACTGATGCAGATTTCGGCAGCTGTCCTTTTTCATAAGCAAATCCACATCGCGTATCCTCATCTATGTCGAAACCGGGTCTTCGTGATTTCCTGTCTTATGGTCATCTCGTCAGCAGTCTTCCGTAGAGCGCTCAACCCTTGAGGCAGAAGCGACCGCTATGAGTACCGCGATGCATGCCGAAACCATAAACATCCAGTCATTCTTGCAGCACCTGTTGGGTCACTGTTGCAAGTCAACATACCATCAGGACAACGAAACGTTGTTGACGATTCTCGCTGGCGGCCAGCGCAAGACCCAGGGCAAAGCTAAGACAGTGTGGTAGAATGCACCGCATAAACATCGCCTCCATGTCAGCGCAGATGGATGATGACCTTGTTGTCGCGACGTACTGTCCACAAAGGACCGGATAGCAAACGGACTCATTAAAGTAATAAGCCCGTGCGAGTGGCCCGAGATGCTTGTGCAACTAGGTCCTAAGCTAGTACCCAGGGAAGAAAAAGCTTCGACCATCTTACCTGATGATGTGGCACAAGCTGAAGCTTTTGCTGGCAGCTTGCCACAGCGCATAAACAACCAACATTTTGTACAACTGCTACCTTATCTGCCGCGAGAAACGTCTCCAAGAGCAGATGCTGCAAGTGATGTGCATTCTTTTGCATCTGGTGCCTTCGTTCACGGAGGAATCATAGATGAGCTAATTCCTAGCTTCACAATGGTAGTGCTTCAGGAAGGTTGCATGGCACCACTGCACAAGGATTCACACAACGCACCGGGCTCCGGGACTTTACTCGTGAGTTTGATCCTGTGTGCAGATGCGGTCTTTTGGGTTGGGGATCAGCCCGGAGATTCCCCAGCCCCGTGCCAGGAGTGAACATGCAGGGATTTCTCCTGAAGAGTCCTGCGATGTTTGACCCCAGACGATGGCATTCTTCCGTTGCCACCAGCAACCCTAGTCAAAGATTCACAGCAGTTGCCTTCAGCATCAAAGATGCACAGAACATGAATCCTGATGACCGGCACACGCTACACGAACCAGGTCTTCAGCTAGCAACCTAGCCGTAGACAGATCTAGATGCACAGTCACTATCTGTACAGGCCGAAGCTTTGGACATGTCCCAAACGGGGGAGCTAAAGCAACACGTGCCCCGGACATGTTCCCTAGAGGCGTAATAGGTGTGTAGGTTAGGACAGACCATAGACTGAACAAACACACATTTGGCTCAAGGAATCCAAGCGTGATTGCATTGCTTGTTGCACTTCCTTGTTGGAACACTTGCTTCTCTTGTGTTCTTCGTTGTCGTCGTCATCATCATGGTATCCGCAATTGCGACGACAACAACAAGAACACACCACCACCACGCAGCAGCAAAACAGAAACTGATGTGCAACAATCGTAGCACCAGCAATGTACACACGGAGGACTCACCGTGTATGTGTGTATATATATATATAATGTTATATAACAATATAATACACATGCACATACATCTATAGCTATATATCTATATGTATACCGGTATATATATATATATGTCTATAGATATATTATATATTATATGCATATTGTATGTATGTATGTATGGACATACACACATACGGAGACGTGTACTCTTCAGCGTAAGGTGCACATGTGCCCTCAAGGCCTCCGCCGGCAGAGACGGACACGTTGGACTTCTGTGCCAAGAGCGTGAGGACGGCACACACAAGGCCTCAAAGCAGGTCAGACTCTCATGAAGTAGGGCTTTTCAGATACCCAAATGTACACTCTCTGAAATTCATAGTACAGTTACCAAGCTAGTATCAACCCTACGCTATACGGGAGGAGCGTGACTAATCAGACCAGGCCTTTGGTGGTTCTACACCACAAACATACCGGGGAACCGAAGCCAACCCTATTAGTCAGCCCTCTCACTACAACCTAAAACCGAGATGCAGTTTCTCGTCCAGGCCAGGCATTTGAAAACAACCTTTTCCCACTCGAAAACCCTACACAACCATATTGTGTAAATTCTTTCGGGTCCGCGTATGGGTTGAAGGGCTGGAAGGCAAAGACGCAGAGCCCGGAGCAAAAGGAGAGGCTCTGCAGCCCAAAGCCGACAAGTCTGAATCGATTGAGAATTTTATTGGCGCTTCAACATCTTGGGGGGTCGCAGATAGTTCAAGGTCCGCTCCATCATCGCCAGTATGTAGTGGGTTTATGCTTCATGGAAGGAAAGGGACTCCGGTGTTGAGGCATACTTTCTGATGTCTTTTAGCAGAGTCTGCATGAAAGTGAGCAATAGTGACAGTGACAGTCAAGACAAACCTTTTTGCATCCAGGACTCCTGCAAGCAGCCGGGAAACTCCACTTGACCATAAACCTTGAAACTCCCTGCCACATACGGCGATAAACTCAAGAAAAACGCCTCCCTGAATTTTGCTCAGCTGCGGTCTGGTTAAGGCTTATTCTGGCTTGCGCCCACATCAGCAAACACAGTGCAAATTTGAGGTTCAGTCCATCTTGCAGCGTTGACTGCTGTTGCTCATGCTGCGCATGCTGCGCTCCCTACTACTTCGCGCTCTTCTTCGAAGGCTTCTTCAAGACTCGGGACTTGGTCCTCGTATGGGGGACAGCCTTGATTTTCGCTGCCTCCCTTGACATGGTAGCTCGCTTCTTGTCGACAATTCGATGGCCAAGCTGTTCTTGCACCAGGCTGCTGTCGCCCCCACCAGCTGGCAGGCCCCATGACACCACGGATCCATCACGACGAGTTGCAGCAAAGGCAAAACCGCCCGCTTGAATGCTGACCACGTCCTTTAGCTGTCTTTGCACGGCGGCACTGTTGCCTCCGTACAGGCCATTTCCCCAGGTCACAACAGACCCATCTCGTCGAAGTGCAGCAAAGGCAAAGGGGTTTGCATGTATATCTTTGACATCCGTCAGCTGGCTGCGCACGAGTGCGGAGGCACCCGGCTTCGCACCAGTACCTGTGAACTCCCACACCACAACCGACCCATCTGATCGGATGGCTGCACCTCGTTCCCAGGCCATCCGAAGTCGAACGACATTGCTCAATTCATTCCGAAGCCAGGTGGGGGCGATGCGACCCCAGAACTGCACCGTTCCATCTTTCTGAAGCACAGCAAGGTAATTGTTGCAACGTACGAGGCTACCCGCACATTCCGGAACCCGCAGGCACCTGGGAGTTTCCGACAAGTAGGGGTACCTTATTTTGGGGTCCTTCTAATAAGGATCCTATTATTTAGGGTACTATATTAGGGTCACCTATTTTCGGAAATCCCCGACCTGTCGCCTCGGATGGACCGAAGGCTGAGTGCCAAGTGTCCATCCTGCGAGGCAGCAGCCCACCGTCCCCCAGCAACCTCAAGAAGCAGGCGTAAAACTTCCGGTTTGGGGTTTAGGGTTGAGATTTTTCGGGCTTGGGGCTTTAATTGGGTTTGATAACTGTTTAGGCTTCAGCGTTTTAGGTTTGAGGTTTAGGGTTCACGGTTTTAAGTAGGAGGGCGTCGTCCATGGGGCCTAATACTGTATAACTACCTGCTACAGGGCTGGCTGGCCGCCAGGCCGCCTGGAGATGTGCAATGTCGTCAAGCCCCGAGTGGACCAAGCCGTTCAAGAGAGGATCGCCCCAAAAAACAATCCGACCACCTGATTTGATAGCAGCAAAACCTTGGTTGTTCAGTTCGTGACTAGGAAACTTGGTAGTTCTACTTGCGTTGTAGACAGCCCAGACATTTAGACCATAAAAGGCTACACTCAACTACCCTATCTGGTACCCCAAACTCGAAGTCCTTAAATTCTGAAGCACACTCATCTGCTAGGGGCCCGCGAAGTCGTGGCTGTAGATGCTCAGGCTGTAGATATTCAGAACTCCCTCCTGCAGTTCATCAAGAACAGCAGAGCTATGGCTGCCATATCCCAATTGGGCGCCCCAGGATACAACAGATCCGTCTGCACGAAGGGCAGCAAAAGCCATGCTATTGCTTTGAATTTGTCGCACGCTATAGAGATGATCACGCACAGCACGGCAATCGCCACCACCATCCCGAGAACCCCAAACTACCACGCCTCCGTCCTCTTTGATGGCAGCAAAAGCCAGTCCAGTCGATTGAATCTGGGAAACATTGCAAAGCTGGCTTTGCACCAAAGAGCTGTCGCCCCCACCGTCACGATCGCCCCAGGTCACGACGGAACCATCAGTGCGAAGAGCTGCGAAGGCACCCCACGCTGCTTGAATGGATTGCCTCACTTCATCAAACCGCTACATGGGGGGGATCCAGAAATTCAATTCTTGTTGCTATCGGCCATAAGAAGCCTCCTACTTGTTCAAAGCCAAGCCAGTGAGGAAATCATCCACTCATTCAATGCACGTCTCGGGCAATCTGAATTTACCTCGGTCTTGTAGGTGATTTTCTGGTAGCCTCTTGGTTTGATAGAGCATGGATGGCAGTGATGCAGTCGTTGCTATTCTGAACACACTTGGCAAGCGCACATTATCGGAATAGTCGGATATGTGCAATTCTGTGGCAGCTAAGTATCCTATCAGCTCCTACTTCCAGGTGATCTATTTGATATTCATGAATGTGAGATGTGTGATTGTAGTCGTCATGCTTATCGTGATCGAGCAAAGGTCGTGTCTTTCCAAGTAGTCCCAGATCAGTGGTTGCAGACAGCGCAACACGCTTCGTGCTCAGCCATGAGCGCTGGCGCAGAGCTTGGCTGAAGGGATTCAGGGCTACTGAAAGTGCATTGCAATCCCTGCTCAAAAACAGGGACTAGGGTCTGGTGATCTGGGCAGAAAAGGTTGCTACAGTGATGGAACTGCGATCATTGTTTGAGGTCGTAATTTCAACACGGTGGTGAGCAAGTGCCTTCTCTAAGCTCTACCTGAAAACTACGTCCTAAAGCCTATAGACCCTCTAAACCTTAAATTAAAACGCTGATCCCTGAAACCTCTACAGTACCGGGCTGCACATGCTGCAGCTGCTTCTGAACTGCGCTGCAATCTCCGCCCCCTTGCGGATCCCCCCATGCCACAACCTTACTGCTAGAGGTTCAGGGAACAGAGTAAATTTTATAAGTGTCACATCCCGATTAAGATCCCTGTCCAGGCACTGAAACTCTGGCTACTAAGTACTTTCCAACTCCCCCAACACCCTAAACCTTGAACCTAGGGTGTTTTCCCACCTTAGGGTGTACGGCTGTCTTGGTGTTTAGGGTGTGGAGTTCAGGCTTTTTTACCTTACCTCTTAACCACGAACTGCGATAAAAGACATAAAAAGAAATCGATTAGAGCTCACTTGGTCCTTGAGAAACGCTGCCATCTGAGCGAATCGCAGCAAATGCATTGCTGGCTGCTGCAACAGCCACATCTTGGAAGATGGCAGTGATGACATCACCTCAAGAAGACAAAGCTGATGAAGGCACTCACTCCATCCCACATTGCTTTAGAAGGAAAGCACACACTAAACGTACATATGCGCAGAGGTAGAGAACCTTGTGCAAGAGACTATAAACCCCAAAAAAGAGCTAAAACAACAACAAAAAGTCCCCCAAGAGCTGCAAAGTCACCATCTTCAACGCCCTCCTGCACCAGTGTTCTTGAAGCCTTAGTTACCCAGTCCGTGCGCCATCACCATGAGGATTCGGGGTTGAGGGGGTTTATCAGGGTTGAGGGGTTTAGTGCTTGATGAGTTTTCTGAGCTTTGGCAGGAGTTAGGGTTTAGGGTTTAGGGCCCTAAACCCTAAACCCTAAACCCTAAACGTTACGCCCTGCAACCTGACAAGTTTCCTCACTGAGCTGCCGGGGTGCCAGCATAACGGCTCCCCTGGCGGAGATCAGCTTCCCCAGACTCCTTTGCCTTGGGTAATTGTAGAAGCCTCAATAATTAAATTAAAATAAAATAACTCTTTATAGTATAGTTATAACAAGGAGCCTCCACAATAATATAGGTAATTATTTATTTAGGCTTCTATACTAGGGGTGTCTATGGACTCTGCTCGGTTTGTCCGGGGCTCAAGGATCATCGAAGCTTAAAGCTCCTGCCAAATGAACGCCAGAGTGTGCTCGTTTAGATTACAATGACTCAGGCTAACATAAAACATCTACTAAACAGACCCAAACTTTCAACAAAAAGCCTACGGAATATCCAAAGAAGGCCAAACCTTAAGCATCAACCGGGACAGCAGTGCTCTCGAATCCAACTGCATCTTCATCTCCGCAATCGACCGGAGGTCATGCGTAGTGGCAAGGACTGGCACAGTGATTCCTTGGCTGCTGAACGCATCGGGTTGTAAGCTTGCAGCCTTCTGCATAACTTAGCTTGCAATACCGTGGCGACATAAGCAGAGTCCTCGTCTCAGAAGTCACAGACATGGAAAATGTCGCGAGATGTACCACACATGCCTTACGCAACCTCAGGCGACAGTCAATCGCCAAGTCCTGATATCGGAACCCTGTCCCGAGATTCTGTGCTCTTCGCCGCTCAGAAAGGCAATCCGCACAGCTATAGAAGCCATGACTGAGCACAACCTGGTAACTTCTCCTACAATAAGGGTCATCATCACAGTGACAACTGCATCTCCTTCGCTAACCCTTTTTTGCATCTGGACTTGATGAATGCCAGCACCCCACTGAGCGCACCCTGAACCTTAAACCCTCTGCTTTCAATCAGCTCGCTTATAGTTCAGATTGCCCTAAACTCTAAACCCTCAATCTATGATACGCCGGGTAACGGCTATGGAAAAGGCCATCCTGTAAAAATGAGCTTTGTGATTTCGATCCTTCAGGAACACGTGGCCTGGGAAATTCAAACGTTGGGGCTGCGGGTTTGGGGTTTAGGGTTGGGGTTCCAGGCACCATACCCAAACAAAGCCATAAACCCCAAACTCAGCCCTAAGCACCCTCGATGTGCCACAGAAGGCAGGCACCGAACAAAACCCCCTAAAGAAACCTAGGAACAACGCCAGGCCCTGTTGCTTTCGAGCCAAATGCCAAAAGCCGAGAACGTTGAAGCAAGTGAAATAATGCATGTGTTTGGGAGGGTCATGAATGGCTGAAGGTCGTTTGAAGCAACCCCAGCAGCGGGTTTAGGTTCTGCGACAGCCATGTCACAAACCGCGACATCCTACGAGATGCACTGGTCTTTCCGTGCGGATTCCACCCAAAAATCCGCCAATCACACAACCCGGTAGATGTCCAGCAAAACCCGAATTCCCCAAAGGCCCACACAACCCCTTTTTTACAACTCAAGCAGCCCCCCCAACCCCAGAGAGATGAGGAGTAAGGCACTGAACCACCTTTTTGGAGAAGGGACTCTTCATGCCCAACGAGAACCCTGGAAAAAGCCAACAAACCAAGATGATTCAACCATAAAAAATCATAACAGTCTATACCAAACTGTAACAAACTACAATCACCTAGAAGAAGCTGAAGTGACAAATTATACTCTAACGAACCCTAAACTCCTTTCAACCCCAGATTTCCAAACCCTAAACCCTAAACCCAAACCCTAAACCCTGACCCTAAACCCAAAACCCAAAACCCTAAACCCTAAACCGCGCCTGAGAGGAGCAAGGCAAACTCCGCGAGGCCCCATGAGGAGTTGAAACCTCCGAGGCCGCAGCAGCCCACGAGCCTTAAAGTGGGTTTAGGGTTTAGGGCTTAGGGGTCCTTTTAGGCTTTATAGAAGGCTTGAGGGGGATTTAGGGTTGAAAGAGCCTTGAAGTGGCTCACCGTAGGGGGTCTTTCTAAGATTTTCTAGAAGGCTTTGGGGGGGGGGGGGGGG
>CAJNDV010032146.1:6076-19713 GCA_905221635.1 Symbiodinium sp. CCMP2456 | reverse complement strand
AAACCCTAAACCCTAAAGCCCTGAAGACCCCGTGCTGCCCTTGCTCCTTGGCATCCTGAAGCTGCCGCGGTTTGTAGGCCCAGCGCGTGGGGAGAAGGGCCAGGAGAACCACCACCAGCCTTCCGGACGCTGAGGGTTTAGGGTTTAGGGTTTAGGGTTTAGGGTTTAGGGTTTAGGGTTTAGGGGGATGTTTTGAGGGCCTTTGTCCAGGGTTTAGGTCTTTGGGTACAGGATTCATGTAGAGGTTTAGGGTGTCTTGCCATGGCAAGGAGAGTTCGCGTTTGGTTTTGGGGGTTGGGGCTTCGGTTCAAGATGGAGTCATGCAGATCTTCGGGTTGAGGGTAGGGGGTGATGTGGAGTAGGGTTGATCGTCTCTTGGGCTCTACCCTGGCTAACATATTTGTGTTCAAGTACGCAGATATACATATAGATGTACACACATATAAAAGCACGATAGGGAGCTGCAAACTCCGGTTGGGTACAGGGTGGTGAGCAAGGAGTTTCAAAGACCCTGAACCCTAAACGAGCATTCAGGAAGTGAGCTGGCGTTGGGCAGGAACGATAGGCTGGTCGTTAGCTTTGGCACGTCAAACTAATGAAGAATGGTGAACCTGAACAATGTAGACCCCTGATTCATAGACCCTGGTCTCCACAGAAGTTACAAGGCTCAGAATATGAAGGCCCTTACATGGAAGCGGCTTTCATTCATCAAAAGTCTACGGTACTGCAACGTCTCTAGGAGACCTAGAGCCCGACAGACCTCCGACCCCAGACTCCATCACTCCCGGATCTAGGGCTCAAGCTTCTGGGCTCAAGGCTCAGGGCGTTGGGTTTTAGGCTCAGGAGTTAAGATGGCTTAGGGGCTACTGTTTTTTCTTCAGACGGTCTCTTGTTCACTAGCTGAGCGTGCTGCCCCACACCCTCCACCCTGAACCTGCGACCCTCACTCGCGGCCAGGAAGCGCCACGAATGTCAAGAGTTGTTGAAGAGCGGTGATCAGAAATGGCGCTGGCCTCGAAGTCGGAAGGCTTGTAGCTCAGGAAATTTCAGCTCAGGGTTTAGAGAGAGAGCCTAATTACACCTCTTTGCTGAGCTAACCGAGGAACATAGAGTGCTTCTTAGTACAACTCCATTTCAGGCATATTCCTCTCGCTTCGCAAGAAGTCCCTTGTGGGACTTAGGGGGCTCGATGCTCACTCATTCTGGGATTAACGCTTTGTGCTTTAGGACGTAGTGGCTTTCAGGGTCATACTACGGGCTTGGGAGAACGTGGTTGTACAGAGGGTTCGGATTTTAATGTATAGGGGCCGTCATAATTAGAATAAGGATTTGGGGGTTCCTGATGATAATTGTAGCATAATATATGCCCAAACCTATTGAAACTATTAAGGCCCCTATATTAGTCTCGGCATGTCTTCGTTGGGCCTCCGTTCTGTTCGAAGTGAGCGCCTTCCACCATTTCCCAATGGGTTGAACTTGTCGGCTTCTAACTTTCGGGTTTTAATCGTCAGGACCACTTTGTCGGTTCTGAAACTTCCATGCAGCGTTGAAGCTTCTGGCAAAACTGTTGATATTGCAAGCCGCCCTTTGGAGCGTACAGGGGCGAGCATCAACTTGAGAAGGCATGCCATGCGAGCACATGATCGGACCTGAGGAAATGAGGGGAGGAGGGTGTTAAGCCGCTAGATCATATGCTAGGAAGAAAGTAGCTAGAAGACACCCTCAGACTTACTTGGAATGACTCCCTGCAAACCCGCAAAATGCCACGGCATGTAATTCCTCCTCAGGGACCGCGTAGTCAAGATAATGAACCCGCTGAATGGAACAGCGCAACCCACAAAAAGTCAAAGCAGCAATGAAACCCCATCAACCTTGGAGCTGTTTTAAGCCCCTACGGTCGATAACCCCCCACCCGTTTCTGCAAAAGAAGCGCCCAGATTTAATGGAATACAAGGGGTGGGAGTTGAGGGTGAGAACAGGCGGGTTTGTAGTTCCACCGTTCGAACAGTCCGGGTAAGGCTGTATCGAACTGCAATGACTCCTCCTACTCCTACTACTACTACTACTACTACTACTACTACTGCTACTACTCCTCACTACTCCTCACTACTCCTCACTACTCACTACTCCTGCTACTACTACTACTACTACTACTACTACTACTACTACCGCTACTCCTGCTACTACTACTACTCCTCCTCCTCCTCCTGCTGCTGCTGCTGCTACTATTAATGCTCTTGCTGCTGCTGCTGCTGCACCTGCTGCCCCTACTGCAACTGCAGCTGCAGCTGCTGCTGCAGCTGCTGCTGCTGCTGCTGCTGCGCCGACAACAACTACTGCTACTCCTGCTGATTCTGCTGCTAGCGACCGCGACGAACACCACCACCACCACCACGACCACCCTACCATTCGTAGTTCTCCTTCAGTCGATGATCATGTGCCTAACACTGTTTGTTAGACTAGTTCGCGACCCCACAACGACAGCAATATGCGATCCCACTGCTTGCTATTGCTTCAATGTTACACTACCATTACCGCTTTGACGTCAAGAAGCACGCCGCGGATGTTCAGCTCGGCAGCTATGGGAAGGTCTGACAGGAGAATCTTCCTCAGGTCACCCAAAACCCTACTGGCCGGCACAAGTCTGGCCTTAACTGGAGCAAAGCTCTACACAAGCTACTGCCCTCCTTCCTGCGCAGCCTTTGCTATTCACTCCATAGGAACCCGGCACTGCTTCTGCCGCAAACCCCCATGATGTCCGATCCCTTGAAAGCCAACCTGCGAGTGCGAAGGACGGCTAAACCCCGAAACTTCCGAAGTCTCAACCCCCCAACCCGCAAGGAAACGATGGCCACTCCCAGGCCTGAAAACCTGAAGCCCAAAAACCCAGGATCCCTAAATCTGAAGCCTGAGTCCCAGGATCCTCTCAACCCTGACCCTAAACCAGTGTGTTTTGACTGGGGCTCATGTAGAGACCAAGCCCAGTCTGAGCGCCGAAGTAGATCGAAAGCATGCCGATCTCAGTTCGGGAGCCCAGGTGTGGTCAGAAGCGGCGATGCTTTCAGGTTGAAGCTGTAGGAAGTGGGGCTTCGGGCCTAGGGCTTGGGATTTTTTCCCTCCCACTTAGCAAGAACGAGCCCTATGCCCAGGGCTTAGGATTCAAGATTGACGGTTCAAGGTTTATGACCATGTGCGGTCCAATAAGCTTGGTTGAGATATCTCGCTTCAAGCTCCCCGTGAAGCTTTATTCAAGAGCAGCCGGAGCAAGAGGTCATAATGTAGGGGCCCAAGTAATTACCCATACTATTTTGGTGGTTCCTTTTTATCTATAGTATGATACCCCCAAAGGCCCAAAACCCTATTCTAATTATTAAGGCTCTATATTAGATCCATGCCGTCGAAACACGAGCGACGGCAGTCCCAGAAATAAAGGGGTCACCATTCTGACTACTTTTTCCAGAGCAGATGCTGCCACCATAATTTCTCCTGACACTGTGATCACTACGCGCACGATGCTGTTGCGAATGCTGCTAGTTCAGAGTGACTCTGACAATCACTGTCGCTGGAACTACCACAACACAATAATTAGGTTTCCCGACTATGTGTCTGGTTTGTGTTGACAAGAACATGCACAAATCACTCAAACTTGAATGCCGTAGCACAGCGGGAGGCTGAGAGACAAACCCAACCGATGAAGGAGATGTGAATTCTGGGCATCGGGTTTGGGAGTTTAGCTGGCTGGGATATGGGTTCGTGATCTGAATGCAGAGGCAGCGGCCGTGGGCAGGTTCATCGAATGCAGCACAGCGCCTGAGCAATGGGCCGTCCCTGAGCAGAACCTAATGAGACCCCGAACAAGGACCCTCCAAAACTTCCTCCGAGGAAGGGCTCCAGCTTTACGGCTTTGAAGCCCCAGAGACTCCAATACCCCTTAATTAAGAAATATACCTTAAATGATAGTAGGACCCCTAATAAGGTTTAGGGTATATTCCTTAATTAAGGGGTATTGGAGTCTCTGGGCTGTTCTGAGAGGTTTGCAGGCAAGGTTGGGCACTACCTCAGCCAGGACAGTTCAGGTACAACTCTTTAGCCAGCCGGAAAGCTTTGCTCCTAAAGACCAGGCTGACATACTGCCAGCTTTGGCGTCCAGGGTTGACCGTCAGGATTATAGGAATCTGATTAAGCCTAGTTCTTGTTATTCCTCTTTAATATTGAACCTCGTATTTGGGGAGCTAAAACCAGGGTTGCTAAATCATCTTCCTACATTGCCTACAAGAGCCAAGAGTAATCGGAAATCCTTGACGAGGTTGGGGGCTCAGACTGGGCGTTGATGCATCAAGTCGCATCACCCTTTTGCACCTGGACTATCTGCATATGCCAGGAACCGAGGCGCCGACTGTTCTGTGAATCACCCTAAACCCTCAACCCCACACCCCGAACCCTACCTTTTGCAGGAAGACTTCAATGGCTACAGCTTCTGCAGATGAGTCTGCAGTTCGGTTTCCTGGCTTGGCTACAGCTACAGCTTCGGAAGATGCCGGGAATGCAGTTTCCGATTTAGCAGAATCTGAGGTGCCTCCGAATATGCCGCCGAGGAGAATCATCATCTGCACCTGCGTCGCTATGCTAGCTCGGGAAGCTCATGAAACGCCAATGCAGGATTCCATTCCAGACAATCGGACCCTTGTTCTGAGTTAAAGAACTTTCGGATTTGGGTCGAACGAGAACTGGAAATATCTCGAGTCTCAGATGCCTCCCTGACAGGATGCGCTGCATCTAGTCTCCGCCTTCAGGTTTAGGTCAAACTGTTTCGGGCTTGAGTAAGGACTACATAGGTCGAAGCTTACGGGGCCCTCACCCACCCAGAAAGGTGCATATCTCCCGTCAGAAGCTGAACCCGAAGAGCATCCAGAGAAAAAACTGAATCAATGTTCATTCGTCTGATGAAACAGAGGTGTACGGTACCAAGCATGGTAAGGAAAAGGGGAGGCGAGAATACTGATCGGTACAGTTAGCCACCTCTGAAGTGCGGCCTACCTTCTCATCAGCACCATCGCCATCATCATCATCATCATCATCATCGTCGCCATCATCATCATTATCATCCTTATCATCGTTATCATCGTCATCACCATCATCATAAGTCACCTTCTTCCCCTCTTCTTCATCACCGTCATGACCTTTCTCATGCTACGTGTGCTTCATCTACAGCTTCAATAACATGACACGGTGGATCACGGTGGTCGGTATCGTGGTTTTGTTCATTGGTGGCACTTCTTAGCGTTCATTCTGTGGACAGCGGAGCTGGGCTCTGAGTGTCAGCCAGCGAGTCCGCCCACGATCTCTGAAGCTCAGCGCCGAGGTTCCAAACGATAGCGACCCAAGAAACAGGAACTATCTCGGCAAGCAATACATCACCTAAACCCCACATGCCCTAAAAACCCTTAGATCTTCAATCCTGCTGCCCTTTTTTTTGAGCAGGGACTGCAATGCACTAAGCCCTGAATCCCTACACGTCCTATTCCTTTCAAAAAAAGCCTTAAACCACTGAGCGTTCAACCCTACATACCTCGCCCAAAATCCTTCCTGGGGCCTGGCAACTCTAAGCCTTCCAAGACCTAAAGCCCGAAAGCCCTGAAACCTACTCCCTAGACCTAAAACGCAAGAAACCCTGAAACCCCAAACCGATAAACCCTAAAACCCCTGATTTTAAAAGCCTCGATCTCGAAGCCCCCTTATATAGAACCGAACAAGCTCCTTCTATCCTTTAGGCCTCCATGCCACCCATGCCGGCGACGCGCTCCCCAGAGCTCCACACTTGGGAGGCCTCGGCTTCGTAAAGACGGAAAGACGGACGGAGGGGTTTAGGGGTTGAGGGTTTAAGGGTTTAGGGGTTTCGGGATTAGGGTTTAGGGGTTTAGGGGTTTCGGGATTAGGGTTTAGGGTTTAGGATGGATGAATCGCTAGATGCAGCTACCAGTAGCGTTCATGAGGCTTGCTCTAGGGCGTTGGACGGTTTTAGGGGGCTTTGCCAGGGCTTGGAGTGTGGTAAGGCGGGAAGATTGGGGCTTGGCCCTTCGGGGTCTTTTAGCTTCGAGGCTCGTGTTTTGCAACGTAAGCTTGCCGTCTACAGATCTTGGTTTGGTGGGTTGCGGCTTTGCATTTGAGATGTGGGTTTGCGGCTTAAGGACTAGAGTTCGGGCTTTGCTCGAGCTCAAGGTGGCCATCTGTCTGTCTCTCCGAATTTCTCGACGCCGAGTGCCCTAATGTAGGGGCCTCAAGGGCTAGAATAGGGTTTTGGGGCATACTAGCCAAGGCTTATAGTAGGGAATTAAAAGGGGTTGCTACGAGTAACTATTCCGCCCTATAGGACTTCGGGGTTTCGGTGTTCGAAGTTCTTTCGTCAGGGCTGCGGAGCGATGTTTTGCCTGAAGTTTGGGAAGTTGAACACCATGTTGAGGATTCCTGCGTTTTTTCACTGCTACCGGTACTGTGCGCCGGGAATCTGGAACAACTATTTGGGCAAGATTGCCACGCAATCTTGCAATCTTGGTCTCGCCGATTAATTTACCTTTTAGACCAAGATTGCGACCGAGGTTGCCAAGCAATCTTGCAATCTTGGTCTCCAAAAGGTAAACTAGTCGGCGAGCAAGTGGGGCACCGGGGGGAGGGGCGGAGCAAGATTGCAGGCAATCTTGCAATCTTGGCCTGCAAAAGGTAAACTAGCCGGCGAGCACGTGGGCCAGGGGCAAGATGACCAAGATTGCCAAGATTGCTTGGCAATCTTGCTCCCCCCGCCTGACTAAGATGACCAAGACTGCCAAGACGGCTCTGCAACATAATTGTTCTAAATTCCCGACACAATGTACGGGTGTGGAGTGTTCATGGCTTCAGAAAGCAGGGACCCTGATAAACACAGATAGAACCCAAAAACAGAAGGGCCTATATAGGTTTGGAATAGGGCTGTAGGGGTACTATTTTACTATACACTTATATAGCAACTATGAGGGAAATACCTTTACTAGTTGTCCAAACTTGTACTCTAGCCCTCTATATTGGGGCAGAAGATGGCAGAAGGTACTCCTGCCTGGGCTTCGGGATGGCCTTAAAGGGCTGCAAACCCCAGCACCGCTCAGCACCAAACGGATTGAACCAGGGACAAGCCTCCTTGGGATGACCTGCACTTTAGTGTTTAAGGTTTTTTTCCCTCTCGCAATTTAGCGTTTAAGGTTTAGGGTTTAGGGTTAGGGGAACTGCCACTGGACAACATGCTACAATATCCAGAGGGCATTTGCGACTTGAAGAGTGTGGGGTGTTGGCAGAGGGACGGCACTATCGAACTTTGCGCTCGAACAGAAACCCAAGGTGCAAAAACATCAGGGCTTTGGATGGCTATCATGAACCATCTCGGAAATTACACCCAAGCTTGAAACGGCTTGCCTTGCAGCTACAAGGCTCATTGCCCCAGCTATCATCGCACTTTCACGCACCCAAAAACTTTCGTGGGCCCGCTCGTCCACAAACCCTGAAATGGGGCACTTCTCAAGGGTGTCATACGATCTCCACAGCTAGTCTGAACTGTCTACTCCATGAAAACATCAGATGATTCTTGGGGTTTGTGGGTAAGGTTTTCAGGTATAGTGTGTTGGGTTGGATACAAGTATATCCCGCATGCGGGCATTCCGAGCTTTCGTAAACTCTCTGAGCTGTCATCGAGGCTTCATGCAAGCTCTTTTTCATGGATCGATGGGTGAGCCTTGTGAGTGAGAGGAGTGCTAACAAAAACGCCCACGGCAATTCCTTCCGTTGCAAATCATAGAGATCCCACCAAAGCTCGAGCAATCCTTCCTGGCCTGGCCGGCTTCTGCAGGAGATGCGTGGCATCTGTTTCAGCATCACCTCTGGGATTCTTGATGATGATTTTGGTGACCCTAAACCCTGCGGTAAACCCTACGCCGCGTTTAGGGTTCAGGACCCAGGGGTATATGGTAGATGGCGGGGCTCAGGCCTACACCAGTTGCTCACATGTGGCAGCAGAAACAAGAAGAACTCAGGCAGCATGTACTGCGGCTGCGGCACCCTTACCAAGATCTCGAACATCCTGGAGATTGCTGCAGCTTCTAGTGCGGTGTCTTAGACTAAGGCTTGCAAAACCCGAAGCCGAAAATCACGCATAGGATGGCTCAGCCCAGGTGCATCGTCCAGGGTCCTGGACGGCGGCCTCTGCGCGCAAGGGTGCTTCCGACAGTCGGCTTCCACAAGAAGGGCTCTTACAGGGCGCCTTGAAGATCTCATGCCAAGGGAGCTATCCGTGCTTGCGCCAAAATGGGGGCTTCCGACGATTAGGGCTTCCTACCCGAAACCCTGAAGCTGGCTGCTTTGACACACCGATGAATTGAAGACGAGGCTCCCCACTGGCTTGAAACTAATTGAATTTAGGTGGCTCAGAGTAAGTAACCCATCAAGGAGATGACTCTTTTCTGAAGCTACCATTCGAGGTGCTCCAAAAGACATGTCCACACTGACCCGCAACTGAGAGACCTCCCAGTCCCTCTTTCCCCCCACTTCATTATCCTCAAGCCGATGGAGCGTAAATCCCTCACCCCCTATCCCCATACTCTTCACCTCCGGGCCCAGCTTCAAAATCAAACCTCAATCATAACATCCAAACCTCATCCCTAAATGCGTAAACTCTGCAGTTTGACAGAAGAAACGAACACCTCCTGTCGCGCAGCCGCGAATGTAAGGAGTGCCGCAGTGCCCAGCAAGAGCCGAGAGACGGACATGGCCCTTTCGGTTGGATGAAGGGTTTAGGCTTTAAGGGGCTAGGTCAGGAGTCTAGAGTTTACGGTTGTTGTTGCCGCCTGCAATAGGTTGAAAGCCTAGTAGCCTTTCGCAATGGTCGGCTTGTGGTTGACTATGCGTCCACGCAAACGCAGATATCAAACGCAGATATCTTCGCACTTGAGTTTGTGAATGCAACAAAAGCAGAGCGCTCTGAAGGATACATGACAGGGGCAAACACAAGCACAAGCAACTAGTCATGTACACTGCTCGGCGTTCGTGTTTGCGGCTATGCATTCACATTGACAGGAGTGCATGCAGCAATGCATGCACGCCCGCGAGCATGTCTTTGCGAAAAAATAGTGGCAAACATAATTAATTATGCATGCATTCACATATGATTGCTCTATACTGGCGAGAGCACATACTCACCTGCACCATCTCTTTATACTTAATTACCAATGAATCTGTTCACAAGCGAATGTTCCTGCTCACATGCGTGCTTTCGTACATGGACGCAAGCGAGCCCGTCCTTGCTGAAGAAAGCTAACGGAGAGATGCATTCATACAACACACATGCATTACACATGTATACTGCACATTCACCAGCGTACATACTCACATGCACCACGTCAATATACATTCCAATGAATTTGGAGATGTTCACATGCGACAGTTCAGAACCACGTGCGTAATTTCGTGTAGCTATACATGCATGCATGCATGCATGCATGCATGCATGCATACTAGTGCACCCATACGCATGCTTCCTACGGCACTGACAGAGACACACCCCCCAAACCCTCCTAACCCCAAGCCCCTACACCCTGCAACAATCTTGACAACCAGCCTCGGCCACCTAGAAAACCCCAAGCTCTTGAATTAAGGGATATTTGAAGATCTGGGTCTCTCAAGCCCACTAATCCGTTCGGGTTTGGGGCTTTCCATTCGACGACACGGGTGTAGGATTGAAGCTTCCGGCTCAACGTGCTTCAGAGGCACCTCAGCCACCGAGCCGCTTCCCTGCCGGCCTTTCCTAGAAAAACTTGCGAGATGAAAGGCTGTGAAGTGAGTACCGCGTGAAGCACGATGGTGATAGTCATGATGGCGCAACATCTGAAGAACCTCTTCGTACCACAACTGGTGTATTGAAAATGATGCAGCATGAGAAACGAAACCATCGGTTCAGTAGTGCAAGCTGCACTCCGCAGCTTGGGCCAAGACAAACGGCAAAGGCATTTAAACATGGTCCAGCAGCAACGCAACTGGCTTGGGATTTGGAGGCCGCCACAGGGTTTAGGGCTAAGTTGTAGCATCCGTTCAGGACTTGAGGGATTGAGGGGTCTTTGGGGGGGGGGGGGTCATGCGTTGATATTTGGATGCATGGCGGCGGGCCATGTCTGTTTAGCACCTTGTCCTATGTGTTGGCAAACTAGTCCTTTGTGGCTTGGATGCGAAAATGCGCATGACATCTGACGTGTCTGTCTGTTGAGGTAACTCAATCAAAATTAGGTCACACTTTCAGCACACTCGGCTCAAGTGCGCGGTGATGTCGACACACTTACCCAGACCAGGCGAAGCTTGACACATACTCGAGTAAGCACACGAGCATGAGCGACATTGAGATGCGCACTACAGCTGGGGTGCATTTATCACACACTCGCACAAAACTGATTGTGTAGAAACTCAACCACGTAAACAATGAGCTCAACGACGCTGAAGATACAAGCTATGTCAGCGTGCCTGATGTGATATATGTGACCACGGGACCATGTGGCTCAAGGCTCACACTAGTTGCTCGAGTCGCAGTTCAGAACTACTACAGAAGAAGAAAACGATATCCGTTTTGCCCACATTGCCAGCGAAAGAGTGTGCGTATCTGTGCACGGGTCAAGGGTTGAGGGTTTGACGGGGCCTTAATCAGGGCTTTGGGGTATACTAGTCTACTTAAATAAGGACGATGAAGGAATAATACTCTACATTGGTTCTTGAGACTTCTGTGTTTTGTCTGGCCCAGACAAAAAAAAAACAAGGTTTCGGACCTCATGCTCTCCATGCGAGGCATGTTCGACTGTGGCAGCTTCAGGGCGCTGGGTTTTAACGAAGCATGTGTTCAGGGTTTGGGCTTTTGAGTTTTATGGTTTAGGGTTCAGGGTTTAGTTGGGGTTTAGGGTACTCTTGTTGTGAGGTTCGAGCGGCCTGCTCGTCACCTGCCTGTAAGACTCTCCGATGTAAAGACTTTCTGTTTTGAAGTTCGGAGGGCAACCCCCTTGTCGTCCCCACCTTTCGACAGTCTCTATCACTACGAGTTACCCTTCGGGACTTTAATAGTTAAACTAGGGCCCGGGGGGACAGTAGAAGGATGGAGCCGTAAGGAATGACATGGGTAATTATTCTGGCTCCTATCCTATGCCTACGACTGCCGTCATGATCTCACCATTCGACCTGACCCTGTTCTTGACTAAGCCCTGTGTGGCCGCTGAGCCCCGAACCTCGTGGAAGGCAGCCTGTGGTGACTGAGCCTCTCAAGACAGACAAAGAAGGTTAGGGCGCTCTAAAGGCAACGATAAGGGTACTACATGACATGGGTTGCTAGAAGGCTACCTAAAAGTGTTCTATACGGACCCTTCTTCAGATGAGTGTGGGTCTCGGGACAAGAGGGTATCCCATGTCACGAACCTGCCGGCACTCAACTCCTGTCTCTCTCCAAGAGCGGGGGTTCCTCTACGAACCGCGGGCGCGGATCTAAATGTCTAATAATTCGTAGATCTTTGGGGTTTAGGGCCTAGGGTTAAAAACCAAGCATGAGCCTCCGCCGTTAGACGGTTGAGGGTTCGGACTGGGTTAAGTGTTTAACGAGACCGGCAAAGAACCCAAAGATCCGACTAGCAGTGGCTTAAATTCTCGAAGCTGGTGCCGCAAAGATACTCTTTCTCGATAGATTACCTCTCGGTGCCCAATGCTGAGTTTGGCATTTCTCTTCCGAAAACGGAACCCATATCTGTACTGAAAAGAGCTATTGGGGTGGGTGGTTACGAGGCTTGGGGGGTGTGTCTTTGAACGGCTAGGGACTCTACTCGCGTGGGACAGGCAGGTAAAAGCTGGTGATAGGTAGGGCAGCTGCACGCCTCTAGCAGGCTTAATTACTGCCCTACCCCTGCAACCCCCTAACCCAAAAAACCCTCAACACTAAACCCCTTAACCCAAAACCTTAAACCATGAACTCTCAGAAGCCTGAAAAGAGGAGTCCAGGGATTGACTGAACTGCCCCGAAGCGTCGCGACGCCCAATGACGATGAAGATCCCCACATCGTCCGATACTGTAAGGATACTCGATGGGTTACTAGACGGGTAACTCTACGGGGACTGCAAGGGCTCCTCTGGCAGTACTCTAAACCCTAAACTCTAAACCCTAAACTTGTATGGGTGACCTAGTTGTTGGGCTCAGAAAAATCTGGATCCCTCTTCAGTGCCAGTCTCGGCTCCTCATTTTCTGAAACTTGGTCGCGTTATAGCTGGCCTAGGCTCTGAAAAATGTTAAGCCCAATCAGAGAAAATATGAACTGTCCCAAAAGGCAACGAAAGGCCTACCTGGTGCCTGAACTCTATCTTTTGGGGCAACGTTTAAGCTACGAAGGACAATGTAGGACCTAGCGGCGAATGAGTGGATTCAGGGTGGCTGGGTGGGCTGTTGGCTTCGGGCTTCCGGGTCGCCATCAAGTCCGTGAACATTATGAACAGGATTGTGGGATGGCTAATCCCCTAAACTCATTAGCCTGCTTACACATGTGTTCGGCGGAAGCCGGACCTCCAGCACGAACAGCTCGGGCAGAGGGCCCTCAAACTTTCCTGCAGATGACTGGGAGCATCGAGTGACCCGTAACGCTTTAGGTATACAAGTCCTTGCTATGGGGCCAAGTTCTCAATGCTCTCCAAACATGATTGCACTACAGCCTCGGCATCAGCAAGAAAACCTTCCAAACTCGAAGATGGGATATAAAATCCTTCAGATACTCCAACTGCGAGCAGTACACGTCGAACTCTGCACCTGCAAGTTGATCTTCGAAACCTGTTTAGCCTCCCTTGCAAGACCAGGGTGAATGCTGAAGGAGGTATGGTCTTGTAAACTTGTACTGCAGCCTTATACACTATTTCGAGGGTATCAAACCATGAACTAAAGAAGAAGTAGGGGTAACTCGCTCAAGGCGGAGGCATCGATTGAAAATTTAGGGTTGAGGGTGTCGGTCGTAGGCTTCGATTTTGGCTGTTGACCCTGAAGCCTACAACCGTGAAAACTCCAAACCATAACACCCTAAACCCTAAACCCTAAACCCTAAACCCTAAACCCTAAACCCTAACACCCCAAACCGTTCATCCCTAGAGCCTTATAAACCGCAACCGCATGTCTATAAACGCCCTCAAAGAAGACCTGGACTTGACGAATGCCAGCACCTCACTGAGCGCAGGACCAAGGACTCTCTCAAAGAAGCCCTTAACCCCAAAAGCGCCACAAATTCCCCGTTGGTTTTGAGATTCGACTCCACAGTTTTGACGTCCCAGCTGGGGGAGCCCAAACTCGGGCGCTAAGAAAACCTGAATCCTGGTTGGAGCTTTAGGGTTCAGGGTTGAGGGTTTAGGGGTTTGGGGTTTAGGTTGTATGGTTTCGACTCGCATAGAGGGTTTCTGGTTTCCTGTTTGGGGTTTATGGCTTCGGGCCGTAAGGGTTTAGGGGTTTAGGGTTCAGCAGCTCCGGATCGAGCAGTGTTACAGTGTAGCTGTTTTCACGGTTTCGATATAACACCCACCCACCCTTAGAATCCCATAACATTACGAAAATACAAAGTTCGTTTCAT